>JAUMHQ010042272.1:0-10472 GCA_032361165.1 Enteromius paludinosus | reverse complement strand
GTTCCAGGGCTCCCTTGTAAAAGAGATTTGATTATCTCAATGGGACATCACCTGGTAAAATAAAGGATAAATTAAAAAAAATATATATATAAAATCAGTAACAGAGACAAGCAACAGATCACTTACCTTTCCTTTGAGACTGGAAACTCCTGCAGAACAAACACACCATTAATCATCAACAACTCATCAATCAATCAATCAATCAATCAATCAATCATCCGGAAGCAGACCTTCAGAAAGCAGACATCACTGGCTTTCATCATCTCCTCCGTGTGTTTGATTGTGTGTGAAAGAGCTGAGAGGCGTCTGTTGATCTCCTGCAGCTTCTTCTTCATCATCTGCTTCTTCGGCTCCTCTTCCTCTCTCAGTGAAGTGATGGCAGCTTCTTCTTCATCTCTGAGAAACTGATGAAGCTTCTCAAACTGCTGTTTAATCTGCTGCTCCGTCTTCTCAGCTTGAGACTGAAATCAACACACATCACTTTTACATTTACAAGTTACGTACTAAACTCAGATGCTGACGTATAACGGATCCAGAAGCAGGATGTGGAATCCATTATACTAAGATCGTAACGGTGTTCCCTCACCTCGATGTGTTGAACTGCTCTCTCAAAGTTCACTTGAATGATTTTGTTGTGATAACGTTTCTCCTGTAATGATTCCAGTGCTCTATTGAGCTCCTCCTAGAATTATACACATTAGACACCAGATTACAGGAAATATGATGCAGTGATATGGTCCTATAATGCAGTGCAAAAGAATTTGTCCCCAACCTGTTGAAAACAAAAAAACAGCATATGCTGGTTAGGTATGTTTGAAGCTTGGATCCTCGTTTGAGATGGTCCTCAGCTGGTCATGTGCTGGTGCTAAACTGGTCCAACCAGATTATAACCCAGCACAGGACCAGCTTAAACCAGCACCCTAGCTTCAAAACATACCTAACCAGAATATGCTGTTATTTTGAGCAGGGGACCCTGATTTTTGTTTGTATGTTTTTTGTGTCTTCTACATCGCACACTAAATTCATTCAGAAATTAAAACCTGCCATAAACAAAGACACCTTGCGTGAACACAACGTTCGTGAATGGCAGTGTTAGAAGTAATGGCTTATATAGTTCCTGTGAAACTGCATTAAAGTTAAAGGACCTTTCAACAGCAGGAAGAACTCATGTCTCTGACCTTGCGTGATGAAGCAGCTTTGCTGATGGTTACGAATGCTTGGTTGATGTACTTCTGTGACTCTCTGCACAGGACACACACCAGCTGTTCGTCCTCCAGACAGAAGAGTTTGAGCTTCTCTCCATGTAAGCTGCAGATCTCCTCAGATCCTGGTGAGCCATCTTCCCTTCTCTGCTTCAGGAACAGCTCAGACAGGTTTTTCTTTGCAGCATTGAATGAAGGGCGACGTTTTGAGGATCTCCTCCTGCAGACGGGACACTCCTGATTCTCTAACTGTTGAAAACACTCTTTGCAGACGCTGTGACTGCACGACAGAAGAACAAAAGCCTTGAAGCTTTCACAGCACATGTGACAAGAAAGCTCTTCCGCGGACATTGAAGCCATTGTCACAGAGCTCTGTTCAGAAAAAACAAACAGACACACGCAAGATAAAAGTACAAGGTTTCGTTCGTCTGGTCCCTATTGACTTCCATTACATGACTGAGAGACTGCAACATTTTTGAGCTAAAAATCTTTGTTTGTTTCTGCAGTAGAACACAAAGTCACCCGCATTTTCAAAGGCAGTACTTAATTACCCTACTTCATACAAATACAGTATGCAAAAATGTTGTATGTTAAGATGTATGTGTGTAGACGCACTGGCTTGTCAACATCTGATCGAAGTGTAGGACTAGAAGGTGGATAGCCAGAAATCAGCACTTATTTATTCCTATCAAATCCTATAGCAGGTTATATTAGCGTGATAATATATGCTAAATAAGATTAGCCAAGGATTGAGAAGTGCTCAACTTTCCTCGTGTTCACGGCTCCTGCTGAACCTCTGACCGAGGGAGAGCGAGGCGCTCTGGTGTGAGAAAGAAGGCAGTTCTCAGGCTCTTCTGCTGCTTGACCTTCAGCGTTATCTTCTCAGATTAGCCTTGACTGGTCACAGCCATCCCCATGAGAGGCAGAAGATTCTCACTAACACCTGTGTAAACAGCACACAAGGAACACTTAGAAGAAACAATCATGTTTTAGTGCTGTGTAAACTGTTGGGAAAGCATGTGGGAAAAGATCAACTGAAGGTGGATTTTATTACAATAATCTTGTTTTATGCATTTGTCAAATGTATATACGATATGGTAATTATTTAAAGGAAATCCGAGACGTTTTGTAATTGAGTAATTCAGTAGTGAGCTGTGCTCCTGTCTCTGCTGTTTAAAAATACATAAAGCACAATTTAATTCAAAGGTTGAGATTTTTAATGTATTTTTGATCCAGCCTCTAACATTACAACAACTGTTCCCAAGCCGGGATAAATGGAGAGGGTTTTCAATAAGTCTACTTTTCAGGAAGAGAGAAGCCGAAGCATAATCATCCATCTCTTGATCTCTGATGCTGGATTAAAGGAACCTCAGTGTTCGGATGACTCCACTCATGAAAGGTTAGTAAGTTTTTCTATCCCACAATGCTTTGCTCAGAAACCACATTCTTATGATAAGTTCACTCATTCATGGTTAGTATTAAGAAGTCACCATCCATGAGTGAACTAGTTTAGAAGGATAGGGTAGTCCTGCAACCCTGGTTTCTTTAAGCCTTCGTGAGGCTCCTGTGCAAAGTTATACATGTAAACAACTGAGGCTGTCATTAACATTCAGTTGCTATGTATGCCAAATCAATGCATTGCTTTTGTTTGAGTTTAACTCACAAACTTACCTATATAGTGAACGTTGGATTGATCCATTACCTTTTATTAGGAAAAGTGGACGGGAGCAAGATGACTGATCACTGGCACCTGCTAAAGAATCATCTGACCCTGACCAACTACACCGCCGAGGGAGTCAGTGTACTCAAGAAATCTGTAGGGACACTGTTGGCGTACGTTGACGGGGGCTTTTTTCTGCACATAAGCTGCGTTCCTGCGAATCCCAACCGAGCGCCCCCGATGTTCAAACGTGAGCTGATGTTCATGGCCCATGCCATTGGCTTGCTAAATTCCCTCTTCAAACACTTCTCATGCAAGCTAAAGGGTCTGTGTCCCCACGACCTGGAGAGACCCCCGTTCCAAAAAAACAATCTGAGCGACTTGAGTAGAATGAACATTCTACCAGCAGATCAACAGTTTGTTCTGCAGTTGTTTATACTTTCCACTAAATCCAATAGAATTTCCATTATAACCATTAAATCCATTACATTACAGCATGTGTTTTGGCGAGGGCTCTTTCTTTCAGCAGGGATCTCTGCCGGCAGTTAAAAAGCTCTCAGAAATGACCCATTATTTCTTAAAGAAAAGTCACTGGCATGAGTACATATTCATCATTATATAGTTGTGTCTTCATAAGTGAAGGAGGCGAAAATACAAATGGCACAACATTTGAAAGCATAACAACTGAAAGTGTATGAAACATTAGTCCATAACACTTTCTTTTCTAAAACAATGGCACTTAAAGTTTTAATCTAAAATGTAACTATATATCCTGAATGAATGAAAGCAGATAGCTTTAACTGAAAGAACACTCACGGTGCGGGCTGGACTTCTCTTCGCAGTGTTGTCCTGTGCTGTTTTCACTCAGACTGATACAGTGTAACACAACCTCTGCCAGTGCAGCGTGCAGGACCTCCTCCTTCTTCTTCTTCTTCTTCTTTCTGGCAGTATGGACACTTCCGGGCATATTACTGCCCTTCGCAGGATAATGCTTGAACTAATTTCTTACGTGCAGTCCTGTATTATGCAGGAACTGAAGAACTGTTTATATTAATCACTGCATCCAAATAAAGAAGAAACAGAAAAACAATTGATCAAAAAATGCTTTTCTTTATTCATTATACTTCCTGCCTTCCATGCACATGCCCCACTGTTTCCATCCTCCCACATTCACATAATCCAAATGTGCTTTCCTACAATATTTTAAATGAACCCACAGCGCCCCAAACTCTGCACAGTTTAACTGAATCCCTACGAGCTGGACTAGCACACAAACAGCAGTAAAACAGAGCTTCCCTTCCAAATACGCTGACCAATGTTCAAGCCAAATTTTACACATATACCCCAAACCCAGCCCTCCAATTACTGATGTCTGATTAATTATATATTAAAATATTCCACTATTTTTGGTATTACCTCCATCCTATCTTTTTCCCGAAAGCAAGCTCATTCAATTCAGGCATCATCCAGTATGCACTTGTGACCATCTTATATGTCCTCACTATTCCTAGCCCGCTGATTTACTCCATCAAAACAATCATTATATTCCTGCTTCCAACATACTCATGTAACAAACACCTTGCTGGATATGTATAATTACATCCACTTCATTTTACCTGTTTGTAACCATCCTCACCATAATCTTACAAAGTACTGTCTTGACTGAGCGCTATTGAACGATACGAGCTGGGATCTGATGCCTCTTTACCTGGCTTTACCTACGGCAGGTTTCCATTCCTGGGCAAAGTATCTTCTTCCCACACTGTATTAAACAAAGCTATGATTTCACCAAGTACATGTTTAATTAACTCATCTCGTCATTACCAAACTACCAAAAATGACCGTGATTATGTATCTGGACTACACTTAAGTTATTAACTATACATTGTACATTGGCTAAACCATACCTTCTTATAGCAGGGTTCTCAACAGAAACACAAACACAGGCCGACAGCTTAGTGTTGAGGATCGTGAGGTAGGTAGAGACGGTCGGATTGAGGTGACCGCGCTGCGTTCAAAGGTTAAGTACTATAAAAATGAAATGCTAATTCTAATAAATGATTATGTATTTTATGTATACGGTTCTGAACAATACATAGAAACAGCAAGCAGAAGACTGACTACGAGTCCCTCAAAAGGAAAAACGACGTGAACTTGTTTCACATCCATGAAGGGGAGGAAGTATTCAAAGCCACAAAGGTGGACGCTTGAGAGAATCCGGACTGGGCCTGTGGTTGTGAAAGACATTACAGAGGAAGGGCTGGCTACCATTGCTGAGGGCAACCTTCTCAGAAACCTATTTGAGACATTATATCAAGATGGATGGTGAGAAATGTCACATATTCTATTTGTGGATCTTTTTTAATTAAAATGTTATGTTTATCCTTTCAGTGAACTGTTAGAAATTCAGTTAAACCTGCCAATGTTAAATGAGCAGTTTAAGCAGAATGCATGCATTGTTTTCCAGCACTTCACATTACTCATGTTGTTCCTCATATAAATCTCCAAAGTGCTGTCCATTCAAAACCAGACACAAATATACACGTAGAAGTTTAACACTTAAAATTGTATCTTGATTAATTATAAAGTTTCAGTTGGTTCTATACATGTGGGGATGTTAATGTAATTTAAATGCAATTTAATGGAGCCAAATTAAGTTTTTTAATGCAGTAAATCAAAGTTTTGACCTCTAAAGATTCAAAAGGTCCCGTTAGATAGTGAGGAATGACACACACTTGGATGTAGTAATATTTCACTTCTCTGAAACAAGTGTTGATAATTACAATAAATACCAGTTACTGTCAACAAAAATACACAGTCATTTAAGACATAAAAAAAAATACTAAAAGACTGATAAATTGTGTATGATTGACATTTTGTTATATTTTGCAGATGCAAGATGCAGTAGGGTATTTTAGTTTCTATCACTCAAATGTAATAGTATTCAGTGGTAATGAAATGTTGATTCCTGAGCTCTAGAATCTTTACAGTGTGTTTGTGAAATGTCGTCAACAGGGGAGCAGAGTCATCTGAACAAAAACCAGGCTGTTTTGGTTTTCATAATATTTTACAGAAGTCAATGGTGACCAAAACAGTCTGGTTACAAACTTTCTTCAGAATATCTTCCTTGTGTTCAGCAGAACAAAGAAATTCATCCAGGTTTGGAACTACTCGAGGGTGAGGAAATGATGACAGAATTTTCATAAGCATCTAAGAGATACAAAATCAATTCCAAATTCGGCTGTTTAATCAGTAACAGACATAAAACTAACAATGTAGATTATTTCGCTAAATTTGTACTTAAGTAACCTACAAAAGTACTGCTTTATATACTCAAAGACTTATAATTAAGTAGTTTTTCTAATAAGTATTTACAAGACACTTATAATAGATATTATAGATAGGCTTAGGGTTAGGGGTTCCACATATGGAGTGGAAGAAGATCATGATGAAAATACAGACAGGAACTATTGACAAAAGTCTTCTGAACTACAGTAGGCTATATCAGGGATCGCTATTACTTCATCTACGTTATTCGTTTGCAAATATTTGAGAATATTCTTCATACAAAGTTATTAGTATCGATCCGCCCACCCCGAAGAGAAGAAGAATCGAAACAGAAAGTCAGTTTCTCAATACCAAGTCCGCAAGTTCAGGCAAGAACACATATAGACAAAGTTCAGATAGACTACGACGCGCCATTTCAGAGCAGCGTGGACCAAATCGGTTTCCATTACAAATATTGGTAAGTCCAGCAATGTCTTTCTCATAATGCCTGTGCTGTTGTGATGTATGTCTCTCGACATTATGAGATTCATTTGAAATATTACAAAACCTAACAGGATGTTAATGGCAAGGCATTTCATTAACAAGTCAGTTATGAACAGCTGACATCTGCCACAAAGTATTTATAAGGTCTGTACGAATTTCTTCAACATAATAATCTTCCTTCTATAATTCGATTTTCGTGAAGCTTGCGTCGAGGAAAGCATCAATTTGCGATTCCTAAATGTTTTCTTCAGCGTTCAGGAACATTTACATTTTTTAATAAATGTTTTCTTGTAATTGTATTTTTTATTCATGCTGAAACAGTCACATTGACAATGGATCACACACAAATCCATAAAATAAAGACCAATAGTTCTAAAGTAAAAATACAAACACAAAAGCATACACATTTGTAATGAATTCCAATTATTACAAAAAAAAGACAAAAACACAAGGAGAGCACCTTAATGCATGTTTGTTTCTTCAAAAAAAAGGGTCTCCTCTGCTTGTTTGCATAAAAGAACTTGTGCTTTCAATGTCCAAATATTGAGACAGATTAGAATTGACAGCATATATATTTATAAGTGTGTTTGCTTTGCCGTATTGGAGAAACAATATTTCCAGGTACAAGTCTATAACATCAAGGACATCCAGTAGAACTTTCCCCTTGAGGAAATTTTCCTTTTAAATTGAAATATTTGGTGCACATGCCTATTGTTACATTCCTAACAAGAGGACAGCAAGTAACTTTACTTTTTGGATTAAACAGAGTGACTTAAAAGCTTCCTAAGAGTCCTTAGAACAGAACAAAGTCTGGGCTGGAGTGCCCTCTTCACCTGTCAAACATGACAATAATCAGGGGGAAGCATTAACTAGGTCAAGGGAACACCAGACGTGAAAACAAGAACATAAGTGTTACAGCATTTCATATTAAAGACATATTTTTGATTTTTTTATTATTGTGCATGTTAAAAAGTAACCCTTCAGAATAAATTATTCTTTGTTTTTGTTTTTTTAACATTAGGACTGTCAGTTTAATGTGTTAATTAGTACAACTCCATAAATGCAGTCATGCCTTAAAATTCAAGATATGAGTGCAAATATTAGTGTTTTTGTCTCATATTTGGAGCCAAGTCCTGGCTTAACCTAAGACCCATTTGGGATACCAGACCAAAGCATTTTAGCAGTAAACTAGCTCCTAAATCTGTGAAACCTTTTGAGTAGTGAAGAGGACTTCTAAGTCACGAAGACCAGCTTACAACTACACGCAAACAAGAATATCAATACACAACTATCAACAATAGTCAAAACATCTACAGCACAATGTTTCTCCAAATTATCTTAAAACTGTCTAGCTAAACCAGCTCTCAAGCTGTAATTTTGTCACGAATACAGGCTGTGTGAGCTCGCGCTCTCGCTCTCAGCTGGGCAGGCAGGACTCGGAGACTGGAACTTGAAGACCAACGTGAACATTTATTTAAACACAAGGAAGACGCGATGAGCTTCGCAGAGCTCCACAAATGACACGCAACGTTTAGATCGGATACAAGAACTGAAAAACACAGGGCTTAAATACACCAGAACTGATGAGGAAAAGGTGATGAGGGCAGCTGGTAAAAACACAGGTGAACAAAATGAACTAATCAGAACATAATTACAGGAAGAAACCAAATGGACAGGACTAAACCAAAATTACAAAAGACGGGGGAGACTAAGACAGAACAGACACACAACATGACAAATTTAGCTTGCAAATTATTCTAAGCTAAGGGAGCAGCAAATTCAAATAACTTTTTCCCTAGTTCAGTACGTACCACTGGAACAGACAATAAGAACAATTCCTGGGATCGAAGGCTATAGCTAAAAACAGATTTTTCACAAACGTAAGTATTAGGATAAGAGAGAAGTAAACATGCCAGTGTTTTAACCTGCGGATGGACAAAGATTATCCAACCAGGGCATACAACTCACAATGATGAGTCAGGGTCTGAAGATTTATTATAAACCTCAGTGGACCTCAATAAACAGTGTATATAGCATGTAAACTCTAAAAAAGTGCTTATATATATATATATATATATATATATATATTTATATAAAACATCACCATAGTCCAATACAGACATCAAATTTGCAGCAACAAGCTTATTTTTTTGGCTCACAGATAAGGCAGGATTTAATTCTAAAACAGAAGTCCACAATCACTTTCAATTTTCTCAACAGTTTCTGGACATGAGAGCCAAAGGAAAGGCCTCATCAATTAAAATGTACGAGATACTTAAACTGAGACACAAATTCAATCTCCAAACCTTAAGAGGTTGCAATAGAAAGAAGATTACGAGGGACTGATTTAGATTTAAACAACAATTTTGTTTCATCAGCTTTTAAAACACGTTTTAGATGGAATAAGATACACTGAAGTGTTCGAAGCAAGCTGTAACTGTGAAAGAGCTAAATTAGGAGTAGATGCAGAACTATATATTACTGTGATGAAGAGCTATGAGCTCTGGGTTTTATTTAAAGGCATCATCAAACAACGGTAAACAGGGATAGCGGAGGCAACAGCATACAAGAAGTATCCAGATGGGTAGCGAGGGTCGGTCGATCGGCTTACAGTATCCAAAGGGCAAGACTGGGGCAAATATCCAAACAAAGCTAAGAACGGTACACAGGAAATCCACTCGGCAACAATGCAATAAACAATGATACGCTTGACAAGGAGGTAAACTCAATGCTCCGTGGAGCTTAGAACACAAACAACTTTTTAAATAGACATGAGAACTAGATGATAATAGAGGAGGAGCTAATCAAACACCATAGAGACAAACAAGGGGGTGGAGACATAAGGGAACAGACATTTTCAAAATAAGAGTCCACAACCGACTAGACAGGGAAACACTGACTGGAATCATGACAATTACTGTATCATCAGCGTAATAGTGAAAATATTATTACTTTATAGTAAATTAGAGCGGTGCTAGGACTGAGCCCTGTGGCACACCTTTAGTTAAATTAAGAGAATTAGAAATACAACCATTTGCCTGTATACATTGAGTTCTATTATAGAGATCATTTTTAAACCAACCAATAGCATGTTAATGGGTGTTTTTGGAGTAAGATAAATGAGATCACTTCCTCTTTTTGGCTGGGTTTTGTTTCTCTGTGTCGTAAACTCTTGGGGCGAGGTTTCTAATCTGGGGTGTTTTTAGAGGCGTGATATTCAAATAAGTTAGTTTTCATCCACCAGATTTATCAATATGTGATCATTCGTACGATGAGATTGGTGGCATATGAATTTCATAGCACGTGTAAACGGGATTTACAATGTTAATAATAATAATAAATATGTATTTAAATAAACATATGTAAGCCTTGGTGTTAATTTCACGGTTAGGATTAATGTTACATTAATAGCATTAAGTTACATTAACTTATCTATATTGAACCGACTGATTAACAACTTTCAAGTCAGTTTCATACTTTATAATATGAAATGTAAGGAATACGTTTAATTGCAGGATTACTATGCACTAATATATACAATCGATTAATTCTAGAAAATAATGTTTATATAATTAGTACACTGCATAAACTCACTTGCTCGAAGCTACATAGAGGCAGCATATAGCCCCGCCCACCGGCGCCATCTTGTTTTTGCGATTAGCCAATCAGCGGCCTCCAAACTTACACAAGTGTAAAATATGCACATTTTCAATGACGCAGGTGTAGTACCGTCTCCATGTGTTCTGGGGTCTCTCCATAGGTTTAATGGTGTTTCTACTGTACAGACTGTATGTGGTATTGTCCTACACTGACCCTACACCTAAACCTACCCCTTACAG
>JAUMHQ010042271.1:0-10474 GCA_032361165.1 Enteromius paludinosus | reverse complement strand
TCCGCGATCTTAGCATCCCTCCTCCTCCCCTGCTCCTCCTTTTCCCTCTTGGGGGGAGCTCTCAGGGTTAGAAAGCGCCTATCCGCCTCTTCCCCCGCTATTCACCCTAGGGCCCGGCAGCCCTTCTAACCCCTAAGCAGCACGCCAAACAAGCTTCACTATACGCTTATGCCGTCAGAGTTCGAACTCGTGAAATAGATAGGAGGGGACGCACAACTAGTAAAATGGATCTGATGGAAATCCTTCTAAATGCTGACAAAGGGTCGGTGGACCGAAAATAAACGCGACCCTCGTGCACCCGGAAATCCGATTAAATTCAACCAATCAGATGACGACTTCGACATTCCTGAAGGGTTTCCAGTTAAGTGTACCATATGCACCCGTGGGCGTGACGTCTGAGGCTGAGACTACCTTTATATATAAAGCGCTTTTAACAACACAAATTGCCAAAAGAGCTTTACAATACTAAACAGAAAAATAGTGTGTAACAAAATTAAACATGAGAAAAAACTTAGAAAAAAGCCACTGAACCGACACAACCCTCTACAAAAACAAAACTTTAAAAAAAGCAAAAAGGAACAAAAAAAAAAACTAAAGCAAAGCAAAGAAAAGCTAAACAAAATACCAAAAATAAAACAACAAAACAAAAGCTTCTGTATATTTGTACATCAAGTGTGGGTTAAGTATCATATAATTTCTAATGTCACTATATATTATATTCAGACTGCTTAAAAACACAGTCAAAGCAATAAACTTACTGCAATGACTTGGCAGAACTCTGGTCAAAACTCTGTTCAAATTGCAGCTGTGCACTTGCATCGCCGAGGACTCTAATAAAAAGACTCATTTTGCACGGCTTTATAAGCTACATCGCTGAGCCAAAGGGATATTTTCACTGCCTAAGGACAGAAAGCCATTACAAAGTTGATCTAAGAGCTTTTAGTGGAGAGGAAACTTCAACAATAAAAAGACAGACGCATCAAGCCATTATGGTCTGTAATAACAGAGGAATATGGGCTACTGGAGTACGAGGCCATCCGTCTCCCTGCAGGTATTTCTTGTCTGTCTTCGTCCAAACATCCTGCGCTACTCTCTCTGATCCTCTGGGTATTAAAATACTTTGTGGGGGAACTGTGTTGCCTCCTAGAGAGAACATTTTGACCACTGTGGCGTTCATGAAAAAAGCATGAGGATTGGGACGGCTGACTCAGGTAAATCAAGGTAAGGGAAATTTTCGGGGTATTTTGGGTCCAGGGTTATTATAGTTAACTGAGACAAAAAAGAACAAAAAAATAAATTATGTTAAATAATGAAAAATAATTTTACTTATCAACCTTTGCTGAAATAAAATAGTAAAAATACCAAAAAACTAAAAATATATATTTTATGTAATGTTTATATATTCATTATAAATATACAGAGTACACACATATACTATGTGAACAAAAATTAATAGCAATAAATCATTTAAAAGCGCTTATAAACACTACAAAAGAATTTCTTACACTTTAAAATGAGAGTTTATATTTTTCCTGATTCAAACTATTAATAACAACTGTACAAGTATGTCAATGATACTAAAATAACACTGTTTGGGTCTTTTAAATGTATTATTGACATAAAAAATGTATAAATAAATAAATATTATGTTGTCATTGTGCTGGACATTTAATCAAATGAAAATAAAAATTATTGTGAAATTTTCACACATGAATGCATGAGAATAACAGTCCTAGTCATAACCAGCGAGTCATTGTGAGTAGCAGTAATAGCAATTTTTTTTTTTTTTTAACGAACGACTATAAAAACTTTTATATAATCTAGCAATTTGTAGAAATGAATGAATGTAGAGACATGGTAGGTAATAGTGGCAGTTATAACCAGCAAGGCATTGGTAGTGGTGCGGTAACAGCAAACGTTGGAGGTGTCAGTGTTGTTTCTGTGTGTTTTTACCTGGTCCTCTGCCTCCGCTCGTCTGGTTACTGCCACGACTGAACACAGAGGGAGGCTGAGTCTTCTGCTTCAGAGTACCATGATTTGAGAAGAAAGCAGTCAAGTTCTCTCGCGTCAACTCCAGCTTCTTTCCACCCAGTATCGGAGTTCCTGAAAGAGACACAAATCACTTTACTCCTGCACTGTATTTCTTCATATGTACTACTGTTATTTTACTTTACTGCACAGCTTGCTGAATTCACTTATTTTGTACAAATATACACTTTTTGGCATGTCACCAAAACTTGAAAGAGGCAGAAAGGAAGAAGGGAGGGAAGGAAGGAAACACCCACAGCTTTCAAAGACCGTGACTTGTCTGAAGAGACGCTCCGATTTAATTTTGTACTGTAAAATTAACAAGGATCTAATACCTATAAGTGCAATTTCGACTAAATTTCCATCATATGTTTACCAATTCAAACACAAGATCATATCGTTATCTCTAAATGTCTGATAGCAGTGCAATACACTGATTTACATCAAGTAGTTTAATACGGACTCAAGATTTAACGTTATTCTCTACATAGTTGACATGTGAAATGAGTCAAAAAAACAAACAAACAACGGTCAATTAGCTTTCATTATATTTTGGCATATCATTACATTTAAAATCATTATTTAGTATTTATTTCAAACTATATTATTAAATATTATTTTATTCTTTTAATATATTTATTATATTTTTGAGAACCACTTTTAATAATTATCTGTGATTCATCATATTTTTAAAGCAGAATAAAGCTGTAAAATTACAAATATATTATTAAATGTTATAAAAACGTTATAATATATATATTTTTTTTGACTGTTTAACCAGTGCTTTTTACCACGTTTCTGGATTTGGGATCATTTCAGTTGTGTTGCTGTCTATGGAGGGTTAGATAGCTCTCTGATATCATCAAAAATATCTTAATTTGTGTTTAGAAGATGATCGAAGGTCTTATGGGATTGGAGCGACATGAGGGTGAGTAATTAATGACAGAATTTTAATTTTAAAATGTGCTGAATTTACCTGAATACAATATAGCATGCATTGAATTTCTTATATTTTTTACCTGGCGCTTCTCCATTGACTGAGCTCTTATTTTGGGTGGCACTGTTGTTAGTCCGCTGGGCCTCGTCTGTCACCACAGCACTGCCGTCAGGGTTAGAGTAAAACAACAGCAAGGGCTGGAAGTGACCTTTAATGCATTTAGTGACCACATCTTTCCATCTCGATCCCACCTAAAAAAAACAAAAAAAAAACTGAAGTGTTAGATTTTTGTTAGATAATAATCAGGCTTGCACGCTTCAGAGGTAAGAGTACTACGAAGGTCTCTCAAGGCAAACAGATGCTACCTTCCTTCTTAATTACCAGACACAAGAGAAAGAAGAGAAAGAGCGAGCCAGGGCTTTCTATAAAAAAAAAGAAAAAAAAAAGAGCAGACAAGACTGTAAAGAAGATGAATTAAGATGTGCTTAATCAACAAAACAGCTGTTTTTGCATTGCTTTCCGGATTGGCTCTCTATACTGTGGGTTAGCACACACACACACACACACACACACATCTACTGAAGCGCACATATTGTGTGTGTGAGGGTGATTTATCTTGGCGGTGGAGACGGGCAGCACCAGCCCAGAGAGAGCTGAAGTGCACACGCAAGCACACTACTGATGAATGGATGAAGAGATACGGTCGAGCATCCGCTACACTTCATCAACACTCATTTCACATGTGCAGCAACATACTTTGATTAGCGGCACTGTAAACTTTCTGTATTATTGAGATTCTATTATAGTTCTAACTTTTATATTTTTGTTTTATTTTGATTTTAGTCTAGTTTTAATTATTCTTTTTTTTTATGTCTCTGTATTAGTATTTGAGTTAGTGTTTGTATTCATGGTTTCTGAAGGAATATTCAAGACTTAAGACCTTTTTAAGGCCAATTAAAGAAAATGTAAGTGTATTTTTTTTTCATTTATGATCTCTATCTCTAGAAACAACTAGTCACCACAACTAGTGAATGACTTAAATATATTACAATACAACTTCCTCCTGATTTAATGAGAAATATTAAGTAGCTTGGCTCTAAACCACTAGAATATGGAAATAACTTTGTCTTTTGATCGCACTGCAAAAAGTCACATTCTTCCTGATTAATTGGGTCTTGTTTTCCAGATGCATTTATTTGAGATCAAAATGACGTACGTTTTGTGTTCTGTGAAACTGATCAGAATACAATAGTTTATGAATATTAAGAACGGTAACAGTGTCACTATTAACTATGACTTTTGCGAGTCAAATGCATAATTTGCTGCTTATTAATAATTAGTAAGGTAGTTGATAGTATAGGTATTGAGTAGGATTAGTGATGTAGAGTAAGAAATGAATATGTGCTTAATTAGCACTAATAAATGGCTAATAATCTAGTAATATGTGTGCTAATAAGCAACTCGTTAAGAGACCCTAAAATAAAGCTGTTACCAAAAGAACAAACATCCTTAGGAAATAAACTCAAAACAAGTTTTTATACCCCATTGACAGATATTTGTTCTTTTTTTAACTTAATTTTGTAAGTTTGCTTCTGGGTAGGCATTATGAATAGTAATTGTGTAAATATATAAACAGAGGGACTAGATGACATGAAAGCCTAGTCTCACCTCCTTGACATTGGCATCATCAAAGAAAACCCATTTGGATGATTTGGTGTGGTAGGCGAAGGCACAGTAATGTTTGCTGGAGTAACAGATCATTCCCACCAACAGCAGCTCGCTCTTCTTTGCACGCTCGTCTGTGACACGGTAAAAGAGCTGCAAACACAACCAAACGCAGACATTTAAACAATTACAACATATCTAACAGCATTTCTAATAACATTAAATATGATGATGCACCAAAATGTTGACTAACAAAATTATTTGTCAGTAAGAGCAAAAATGATAGATAGATAGATAGATAGAGAGAAAGAGAGATAGAGAGAGAGAGAGAGAGAGAGATAGAGAGATAGATAGATAGAGAGATAGAGAGAGATAGAGAGAGAGAGATAGAGAGAGATAGAGAGATAGATAGATAGAGATAGAGAGATAGATAGATAGATAGATAGAGATAGAGAGATAGATATAGAGATAGATAGATAGATAGAGATAGAGAGATAGATAGAGAGAGATAGATAGATAGAGATAGATAGATAGAGAGATAGAGAGATAGATAGATAGATAGATAGATAGATAGAGATAGAGAGATAGATAGATAGAGATAGAGAGATAGATAGAGATAGATAGAGATAGAGAGAGATAGATAGAGAGATAGATAGAGAGATAGATCATCACGAAATCCTCGTGTCAAAGAGATCTTTCAGATTTAAAAGGCAGAAGTATACATTTGCAAAAACAAGTTTAAATAAAGCAGCTATTGCATAACTGACACTTGCTCCTGCACCCTGGTTCTTGAATAGCTGGTTTTCTTCGGAGGCTCGAGAAACAATGGATTCCAGGCAGGCGGGAGAGATTTTCCTCTGAAGTCTCCACCATCACAAGGAGAACCAGGGAATGAATTAAGGCCTTTGTACTTGTCCAAGGGGTTTTGGCTGAGATGCATCCAGAACTGGAGGGTGGTAATGTGGAAGTGGGCGTAAAGAACGAACGCTATTTCGCATCTGTGACAATCGCTTTGAGTAGAAGAACGAATTCTTTCAATCTAGAATCATGCAATGCCACCTAGCCTCTAAGTATCAGAAAAATATCAATCTGGCATTCCAAGAAGAACTTTCAAATTCCATGGAACATTCCAAATGTTCTTTGTATTGGAAAAGGTTTCTAAAGTCTATTAAAATGTTCTTCGTGCTAAAAAAAAAAAAAAGGTTCTTTTAAGAACGGTTTGCTCAAAGGTTCATTCGGGAAGCCAAAATGGTTCTTCCATGACATCACTGAGAAAACCTCCTTCTGAATATTTATTTTAAAGAGTATAGAAGCATTTTACCCATCTGAAATGCATACAGCTGCACAAACAGAAGGCTGTCTGGTGGTAAACAAGTCTCAAGCATGGCTTTATACTCCCACACATGAGGCTGGTAATGAAGGCCATCTACACACTCGGACGCCAGATGACCTTCCACTGCAGTGGCTCTCTGGTCATCAGGCGTGGGCTACTCCGGCACCGGTGCAGTTACACAACCTCAGCCTTATGAAGAGAATAAACGTCTGCTTTATTTCACACATATGGTCCACGGCACCACCATAAACTGGCCTCAATGACACCAGCACCAGATGTGCTGCAAAAATAAATAACTGTAAAAGAGCGACGCTGTGTGACGTCAGCAGCTTTTTATAGCCATATAATCTGAATGGAGGCTTCCTATGAATTCTATATTTCATATAATAGGCAGAAATGAGTTGTTCTTTATTGGAATTCCTCGCAAAGCTTCAATCCTCAACGACATATAAACATCCGAGTAACCTGATCAGCAGATTCTTGTGCATTGAGATCACCTAATTGCAACGTCTGAAATATGGACTGCAATCTTCTTACCAACGATCATATTTTTTTTCTAATAAGAAAAAAGCAACATGGTAATGTATTTTTAGACGTGCATGCACCACGGTAATTACGAGAGATTTGATTGGAACCCAAAAAAGAAACCCCATGTCTCTCCAAACAAGCATGACAAACCACAATCAATGATTTTGGTCACCATTGACTTCCATGCGTTTTATTTTCCATTATATATGTGTTTTAAAATATCACCTTCGATACTACAAAGAACAAAGGATAAATAAATGTAGAAATGTTTATTTTGGGTTAAACTAAAATTAAGTATCATGCACTGTAATGTTTTTATAAGAAAATACACTAGCACTTTATTTTACAGTCCTGTTCCTCATGTCTACACAATGTACTTATTATAGTTATTACCCGAGTTGTAATTGCTAGGTACAACCGAAAATACTATATTAGCTTTTCTCAATCAAAACTGTGTAATTTTCTTTGCAATGCTTTACGGTCACTTTTTTAATTGTTTTGCCATTTTTGTTTCTTTTTTCTCCATGCAGTTTTAATATTTTTAGTAAGGAAAACTCAAGACTATTTAGTCTTTAGCAAACAGCCAGACAGTTCACATCTTGTTTCTGCATCACCACAGATGTTCTAGATGTTCACGGTTTCACAATCCACTGGTGCTTTTGTAGTTTGTCTGTTTAAGACGCAGCCAGGTGCTCTGCTGAAATGAAGCAGATGGGGAGGAGTGCATTTACTAGACGACATTCTTACCCCTGAGAGGTTGAGGTGTGGTCCGAGAGATCGGATGACGTCTTCGGTGAGGTCTGACTGATCGGAGTCCCACACAAAGCCGATGGTCACGATTTCTGGAGAGTTCATCAAAACACGGCGTATCTTGATTTTCTGCCCACAGTTACTCTGTTGAGGGGATGCAGATAACACATGTTACCTATTTTAAAGTGTTACCATGTTCTTTAACAGCATGGCAGCTTTTTTCCATTTCCCCTGTTGAAAACCATATCTGAGTGCAATTTAAAGCAATAAGATATTTAAGACAGATTTAGAAAAATCTTCAAATCAGCTGTGGAATATCATTGAGACACTACTTTAGTTTAATTGATATTTTGAATTGGTCTATATTTTTATATTTTTGCTGTGTTTTTCTCATTTTTATTGTTAAAATGTGTCGAGTTAAATTTAAGCAAGCAAAAAAAATAATGCCCATCACACATTATAACCATGATTTACAAAAAATCTCAATGTGACAATAGTTCATATTAAAAAAAAATAATAATAAAAAAATAAACTGCCAGGCATATATAGAACTAGAATCATTATTAAAAGATACATATAAAGATCACAGTGCATCCCCCAAAATACTAATTAATTGTAATTTTTTTCATTTTGTCACTATCCTTAAAACCATTATTTTGACCCAAGTTATTAATCAAATATAATAACATTTATTTGTAATTCACTTGTAATTTTTATTTCAAAAATGATTTGAAACATTAAAAGCAGACACTTAACTTGCATTTTATATGCTATGTATATAAAATATATTTTTTTAAAGTGGGAAAAAGCTTGTTTTCATCGTTTCAGTTTGAGTGAGCTATAATAACCCTGTTGTGAGCAGACTACTCCAGTGAGACGAACGAATGTAGTACTGCTTCTGGCAGTGAGCGTAGTAGGATGTAACTTCCTACTTTGCCTGTTTAAAAATGCAGAATGTGTTGATACATGAGAGGAACGTTCCGGTCTCAGGTTTCATCTTACTCATCTTGTCACATGAGGGTGTTACACAGGCAGAATATCAGATAAGATGAGAGTGCGCGTTCGTCCTTGAGTGTGCCTGATGACATCACATGGCAGAAACAGCCCTCATACTATATGCAGGACGGTGTCCTCCCAGGCCTGGAAGTGCTAGTAAATTCTACCTTATTAATCAACATTAGCAGTCACCTACCGGACAGTTACGCAGATCTCCAACTGTGCTGGCGGCTTGAAGCACCTCTCCAAACCTTTCATCTCTCCGCTCCAACATTTGCTGGCTGGAGCGCAGAGAACGAGGGGAAAAAAAAGAGAAAGAGATAAAAAGAAGGTGTTACTAACCAAAGCACAAGTATTTGAGGACAGTACCTTCATCTCCTAACACTAAAAGACTTTCATGACAACCTTCCAAAATAAAAGTCCGGTTCAACTTGAATAAATTGTGACAGAAATATGTTACTATTGTATACTCAAATATAATTTCCAAGTAATAATAATAGTAATTTTTTTATTAATTCTGCAGCAACTCATTTAACAAAAATGTTATTGCTTTGTTGTAAATCTATTATAATTATTTTATTAATTCACTTAATTACACCAAATTTCCAGAAAAAACTGAATTCAGGGGAAATAATAAAATTTATTTTATTACATTTTCACTTCATTACATTTTAAAATATTGATTCAACAGTAAAGTTTCAATAATTCACTTAATTAGACACCATTATTAATTATATATTTGCACTGAATAAAATATAATACTGAATTTTAGGGATTAATGATGCCTCCATGTCTAATATTATATGGTGTGATATTGTATGGTGTGTGAAAAAAGTAGAATATTATTGGCCATATGGTCCAGCTCTATAAACACATCTTGGCTTACCAGAGGGCTGTGGTGGACACATAGTGCACAAGCTCAGTGAAGGGTAGCGGGTCGGACGACGCGCCACAGCTCCTACACACAGACTGGAGGGGAAAACACACACACACACACACACAGTAATGCATCATGAGTGATGGAGTCATGACTGCTATATTACGTAAAACCTAATTACACTACTGTATGTGATGCAGGAGATGTCTCAGCACACATACACCGACTACAACTTAAGGGTGTAACCAATATAGAAATTCCCTTCAGAGAGAAAACAATTAATTATTTCTTATGAATTCAATCTTAAATTGCTTTTTATGACTCATTCGTACTAGCGATTTGCCTTGGTTTATGTATTAATCAAGATAAATATGCACTGGGCACCAAATAAATACTATAGTATCAATAAGATTATTTAAGTCTCTAATGCTCACCAAGGCTGCATTTATTTGATAAAAAAATCTGTTTAATTTGTGGTTAAAAAGATAATAGATTATCCTTCGTGTAGAGGATCATGTAGGGGCCTTTAAAGCTGCATTGAAACTACATTTTGGACTTCACTGGCCACCACATAAATCAGCTATATGGAGAAAATCAGCCTTTTTTATTCTGGAAGGTAACTTATTCTTTAAATGGTTTTACGGTCACTTCTGACCAATCCTCGTTTCATAAAATATTCATTTATTTCACAAAGAAAAAAAAAAAAAAAGTTTTGGACCCACTTTTCAAGGTTAGTGTATATAATGTATTTTTACCAGGTAGTGTATGATATTACCATCTAATACTATTATGATCAGGGCTTTGCTCTCATCCCTCAGAGGTAGAAGCGAGACTGAATGTAAATGTCTGTTCATTAGTATTCCCTGTGAGTTTTCCGCCCACTGTATTCAATTCTCACACGAGCGATCGATTACTCACGTGAGTGCACATGTTGCATAAAAAAAAAAGCTACAATACCTGTTCATAAAGAGCCATAGCAAACTTCTGATGAGTGATACATGACTTGGACGTGCAGGCGTCAGTCTCAGCATCGGGTGCGATGTGCAGGTGAATCCTTTCTAAAATGTTCTCCTGTGAAAAATAGAAAAAGCCTGCTGTTTGTATGTGTTATAAGGCATTTCAAATTATTTTAAAACATACTCTAAAAAGACAATAATAACAACACAAATTAGTGCTCGTTCGGTTAAAAAAAAATTACTAATTAAATGACATTATCTGTACAGTAATCATGATTAATCGTAAAAATGTGCAACCATCACACAAAATTATGTAACCATACGTAATATACTACTACACTGAACCTCTGAATATATACACTGAATATATACACACATGCATCATATATATACATATATACACA
>JAUMHQ010042270.1:0-10475 GCA_032361165.1 Enteromius paludinosus | reverse complement strand
TCAAAATATCTGGCTCAAGTTCAAGGCCACGTTTCATAGCACTTGTCTGCCTTGTGCCCTTAATGATTCTTGCTGCCAATGACTGACTAGCTGAATCCGCAACCACATGACAAACCTCCCGGAACCTGCTTGCAGTAACCCTTGATTGCCGGACTTGTCCCCAAGCAGTTCATTTTGACTGTAGTCTTGTGGCCTTTTCAATCTGGCAAGCTGAACTGTGTGTAACCTTTATAGACTCCAGATGAAGTGCTTGATGGTGTGTAGGCACAAAGTTAAAATTACAGCCAAACTGACAACCAAGCACAGGTAGTGGGGGAAAATTAATATCAGGAACACCTGCAGCTATAGGGGGACATTGGTATGAAAGTGGACTGCCACGAGGTACAGGACCGAATTGTGAGGGGACCAACTCTACTTTTGACATGCCCTCTAGTATGTGTGCCAGCAAAGGCTTGGGATTAATCTGACTCAGTTTGGCACCAGATGCCAAGACTTCAGGATCTGGAAGGGGACCTAAAGAGATTAACACAAATTATCAGTCATGAACACATTAAAATGTAGCTGTGTACACACAGAAGGGCTGCACAATATCCCACATGCATTATCCAATGTGCATCTTGTCAGTAACGCTGGTTCTGTAATCAGTAATATATCGCCATCACATGATTACAGAACCGGCTTTACTGACAAGATGCACATTGGATATTACATGCGAAATATCATTCAGCCCTTACACACAGACACAGAGAGAGAGTGTGTTGTGAGTTACCTGTGTAAGCCTTGTAGAGGGTAGACTTGATTCCAGTCTTCCCAACTGACTTTGGTTTCAGGACATGAAGTTCCTTCACTGCCTCTGGATGTACTCCCTTAGTACCAAACAAACAAATTCAGTGTTAAAATAAACAGAAATAGTTAACAATTGTTTATTGATCTTTTGTGATTTTCATTAATATATTTGTAACTTAATCTGCACACTTGTTTATTATTAGTCTATAATAAAGTTAAAGTTTACACATACTAATATTAATATTGTTCTTAACAACTGCAAAAAAACAAAACATGCCTGTGTTCTTGAACGATGCCATCTCTGTGGCTCACTTGTGCAGGCCAGTGGTGGTGGGACGGTTTGTAAATTAAGCTGCACATAGTGGGCCGTCTGATACAAAAGTGCTGTCAGATGGTTGCACAATCCTTTACCAGCTGCACATATATGACGAAACACTAACAACCTCTTCCGATTCCAATGCCATCTGTTTGAGAAGACAATTGTTTAGCTAATGAATTGTAATTCTGCTATCAGCTACATTAAGTGCCGTTAAAGGAAAGATGCAAACAGCAGCAAAAGCAAGAAATATAACGTTAGATATAGTCTGCAACCGCAGATTTAAGAGAATAACTTAGTTGCGACAGGTGACGTTGAAAGACAGGGAAATTAAAATTTGCAACCGCAGTTATTTTAACTAAAATGGAGTAACTTTATATCAGAACAGTAATAGCTGATCTAATGAACTCATAAGCCAACAGGCAGATTAATTACATGTAACCTCAAGTGTGTGGGGATCCTCATTTTTCCTCATGATAACACCTACAGTAGCTCTCACTACCACCTTCCGATCAACAACATTGGAGACTGAACACATACGAAATGGTTAGCATTCATACTGATGCAAGTGCTAGCACCAGCTAGTTGTCAACTTACCTTGATAATTGTGTATAAACTCCTCCACAAAGAATTTATAGCCCTTGCTTAGCCTTGCTTCTTTAGTTGTTGAATGCCGTCCAACTATTCTTTCAACATCCTCAAACCTGAGTCGCGGAAGTGTCGAGAGAGAAGCAGCGAAATAACGCTCCATGTTATCGAAACAGCGTAGTTTCAGCTGTGGCGGAAATAACTTTACACTGCGTGACGTAGTTTCCGGTTGCGCGTGAAAAAGGCTAATAAAGAATAAGTTCAGTGTTAGTCACCATGCGGAGAGGTTTCTCTTCTTCTGGGCCGTTTAGGAGGCTTATATTGTGACCGATTGTTTCGGTGCAAATGGGTCCAGGTGTTGGTGATGAGCTGCCAGGGTGACGCTGATAGATCCTCGGAACACCCACCACAATATGAACGTCTTGCTCATAGTCTTACTAGCTAGCTATCACTATGGTGTGTATTGGAAAAAATGAGTATATAGCCTTTTATTGTTTGTTTAAGAAATGTTTAATTATCTGCACATGCTGGTTTCTGTAGAGAATGTTTTTGACCTGTGAGACGTGCATCCTGTCTGCTGTTTATTTACAGAAGTCTGCCTAAACCACAGAGCAGAGCTGTACAAGCAGAGCTATCTGCAAGATGACCTTCAGTGCCCTTAAAGCCTTGGAGGGTCTCCGTATATGGAGTTGCTTTTTAATGAAGAGATATATGCAGAGTGTTTAAGCTGAAGTAAATACCTTTTATGGAATGCTTTTTTCTTATACAGGATATAGAGTGCACAAGTGTTCAGAATTCTATTTAAATAAGAGTTCGGAGAAATGTTTGGGTGTGTGTATAAAAGCATGGAGAGATGAGACTGCCTCACTCTTTCTCTATTGATGAGTCCTTGTACAAGAAATAAATTTCACTGAAGGATCAATCTGATTCGACCTGGTTTTTCTCTCTCAACACTTAGAGAACTTTTTCCACTACAGGCGTTAGACTAGACTTGCCTCACCTTCGAGCAGACGTAAGTATGCTTGTTTATTTTCTTAACATTTAGCTGGGAGTGGGGCCTTCCACACTGCTTAATCCACTGTAGGCACCGCTCATATTGTGTCTTTGGCTTTGGGAAGGGAAAAAAAACGCCCCCAGCCAAACTTTTAAGGTACCTACTGTCGGACTTACATGTGCCATAGGCACATTGCTTCACCAATTTGCTTGCCAGAGGCCCGCAGCTTGACGGACCTTGCTTACTTAGTAACCGTTGCTAGGATGTGTGATTGGACAATGGCCGTTTTGGGGCGGGGTTTTGCGAAAGGTGAATTATCTGGTAAAAATAAAATGTTTTTGATTTCTTTCATTTAAAATAAAGAGGAGCATCATGTTTTCCCGAAACAAAGGGGAAGGGAAAGTCTATGCCGCCAGAGGGCACTCCCTCCATTCTGCTGCATATCGGACTCTCTGTTGCTTACTGGACTCAATATCTAATAATGCACCACTTCTTCACAGCTGTTGTACATCATTCACAAACACTTGCCACTCTCTGTTGCTTACCGGACTCAATATCCCATAATGCACCACTTCCTCACAGCTGTTGTACATCATGCACAATCTCACACTCATTTAGATCACTATAAAAGTGAATCTCACCAGCCAGCACTTCGCAAAGTTTTGATTTACATTTGCCATCATCTCCGAGCATTTTCCTGTTTATACTTCCTGTGTTTGACTTTTGGACTGTTTTACTGCCTGCCGCCAGCACCTAAATCTTCTGATTGTGTACCTCGACCTTCAATTCAGCCTCTCCTGCATTGCTCTGTTTATCGTTGTTCAGACCCTGCCTGCTGACTATGATTAAAGATATGCAAATGGATCCGCACGTCTCATTGTGTAACGTCTGTATCCTACGTTACACAATGTACTGAAGAAAAAGTTTCATAAAAATTAGATGGCATACAGCAGACTCATTAACCAACTGCGGTGTCAACTATGAACTGAAAAAATAATAATAATGCATCCTTTTCATTTGTCTCATACTGATGAAAAAAAAAAACATTTCATTCATAACTCCTCTATCTGAAATCACTGAGAATAATCAACCAATGTAGTGTTTTGTTAGTGTGTTCGACTAAATACTGTACCAGCTTAATTTAGCAAAACAATAATTTCAGGGACATGGTGAGTTACAGGATAATGTTTTTGTTGTTGTTGTTGTTCTGTGCAATATAATGAAAGCTTTATGAAACTGCACAAAGTTTTTAGCTATTTAAACAACATAATCGGTCCGTATGCCTATGATAGACAGTCAAACCAATCAGAGTAGGAGTTCAGGTTTAGTCCCGCCCCAATCTATTTTGTGCAGTGCTCACATTTAGTTTACTAACTCTCAGAGATAAATTAAACACAGCCATTGTTAGGTTAGAAAGAAACAACAAGGAAATACAGTAGTAAAGAAATGCATGTCCATAGTGTCAAACTTTAATCTAAAAAAAGTGATTTCAAGTATCAGTATGACTTTTAAACACACAATAGTCAAAGAAGAAAAAAGAACAGAAACGCATTTGGAAGAAATGGAAATGCTTCAAACAGGACATTCAATAAAGTCAGTGTACATTTCATCATTGCTAAACCCTGACACAATAACCTGTGAAATAATATTACAATTTATTTTAACTGTTAACGTATCACTCATGAAAACGTGACTTCAAAAGCAGGCAAGGAACTCGATGCGGTATATGTATGAACAAATGGTACTTAAGTGCTCAGATTTACTGAGGGTTAAGTAATCCATTTTGTTTTGCACATTATAAACACAGCCAAATAAAAAAAGGCATACAGTTAAAATCGTTATACAGAGTCTACTAAACTAAAAAATAAACTATTAAATGAGATGGTTTCCAAATTAATTTAAAATATAATCTGTAACACTAGATCACCTCTCATCACTGCTCCAAGTTGTCAAATCTGAGGGTGAGTGTGATTTCTTCCCTGTTCAAGTTAATTTGTCACTCTTTCGTAGAACAAGAAGTGAAACAGAGGTCTAAAGACATTTTACATGTCTTCTCTGGGGGTCCTGGAAATGTTCTGGGAGGTAGTGGGGGATTCGGGTTCAAAAACATCGTCTTCCATTCCTTCTTCAATTGGCTTCATGGTCGTGGATGCTTTTGTTAGAGGATTTTTCTCTGGAGGAAACAGAAAAAAAACGAATTGTCAAAGTCTGAAATAATGTTTTTAATTATGTCCTTCACAATAACAGTATTTAGTTATATGTTAAGATTTATTAATGTTTTATCACATATAAGACAAAACTTTCTATCATTCTCTTTAAATTATTAACACAGCTTAACAGTACCATTGATCATTTAAATAAAATCACACAAACAAAACAAAACAAAAATTACACATTGTTATAAACTCTGTGCATGTTATATAAAATTAGCAGTATCCAAAATCAACACGATCAAATCTTTGCTGTGGGACATTCTGGTTACGAATGTAACCTTGTTTTTTTTCACTCCACATAATTAATAATTACATTTTCATTCTAATCAGATTATATTTTTCAAAATGTTATGTATTCATTTATTCCCATATATAGAAAAGCCACAAGCTATCAATACTTCCTCCTTCATAAATCACAAACGAAACCCCTAAAAACACTGCACGATTTTCAGCTGTCCCAGAAGAAAAATTGGCATTGTAAAACAAAAATGACGATTTCTGTTACAGTGGCTTAAAGAGGGCCATTGCCGTGGTCTTGCAAGATCATCACACAGTGTGTTTGCTGATACCATCCACATTTACTAATCAACCACTAAATATGCAACATGAAATCAACGTAACATGGCACTAAAACATAAAACTGCTTACCTCAGGCTCTTACCCCTTCCTGTTTAGCTGTTTACACTTTTTTCAGCACACATACAAACTACAGCTGCTAAAGTGTAATTTATCATGCTCTTTTTGTTTGCCACGAACACATGCTGATGTTCATTGTTCTATGGAAACGTGTGTCATAGCTTATGAGTTAATAGGTGTCATCATTGTACAGTCTAGTCTACTGTATGTTGTTGCCAAGTTTATTAGATCCATGTTGTACAGTGTGGCATGCAATGATCTAATGAGATTGCAGTGTGTTTTGGGCTTAAGGTCTCTTTGGGTTTACATCCCTTTACATACCCGCCAACACCTGTGATCACAAATTGATACAAACCACCTAATTTTGTCAATTAGCATAATTTTTATAACCTAAAGTGTATTCAGGAAACTCCAGATGGCAAGGGCTAATAGGTACTTGGCATGGAATATGCCATAATAGGCTAGCAATAACATTGTATACTAATGTTGAGTGCTTTTGAAACACTGCTTCATGTAGCTTCAAGCATTTTTTTTTCAGAGCAGGTGTTGAGAGTGGCACATGCATTACAAGCTTAAGACTTAAAAGGTAAAATCATATGTTCGAAGCATTCTGAAACTTAAAGAGCATTTGCACAGCCTAAAAATTCTACCTAGGATTATATCTATAACAATAAATTAAATTGAATTTCAAAAGGGATTTATAAACATAGTAGACTAAGGGGTATGCAAACCTCAACTGTATGTATTAGAAGATGATCAGTCAATTGGCAAAAACCCAATAGACTGATCTGGACCTTGTTGCAAAGCAAAACAGAACTGTCTATTCTCCCATTTTTAATAGTTGGCTAATAAATAATTAAATATGCTAATAAATATCTATAAGTATAGATTTTATTTAAAAACAAAAAAGGAGTGCAGAGTGATCAAAATATATTTAGGTAACTATATACACTGATCAGCCACAACAATAAAAAACACTGATAGTAGTAAATAATACTCATCTTTACAATGGCACCTGTTGGCAGGGCTGTAGAAGCCATTTTCAAAGTATGGGGACAGCTTTCAGGTGATGTGATCCTTTAACAAATCATGTACTTATGTAGGATTTTGACTCTACTAAAGAATAAAAATACCATAACATGTTTGCATATATTTAAGAGACATGCTAAGTGACCATACTTGTTTATCTAAAAAAAACTTTCTACAGTCAATTATTCCTCTTTAAAAATTATGTTGTTTTGGTTTGTGAAACCCACCCACCATTACCCAATATTGTTTCAGAACCCTGGGTTTCCAGTTGCCGTCAGAACCATTGAGAATAAGAGTTGTGACACTCCCATAGGTCTCCATAGGAACACTCAGGAATGTGGAAGTAAAGCGTGTTTTAAAATAGTTTAAGAAGTTTGGAAAGTTAAAACAGTTTTAGTTTAAAAAGTATTAAAAGTTTAAGTTTGATGTTTTCAGTGTGCAATACTTAGAAATAGTCAGATTATAGATAGACAGTAGTAGCATGTTACTAGCATATTTCTAGCATGATGAGCAAGTTACTAGCATTATTAGTATGTCCCTAGCATATTGCTAATGTGATTAGAAAGTTACTAGCGTGTTTCTAGCAAGATTAGCAAGTTACTAGCATGTTTGTAGTATGATTAGCAAGTCTCTAGCTTGGTGTTAGCATGATTAGCATGTTACTAGATTAATCTGGCATTATGGCATGTTGTTACCATGATAGTTATTAGCACATTGTTAGCATGATTAGTTACTAGCATGTTGTTAGCATGATAAGCTAGTAACTAATATGTAATTTAACATGATAAGATAGTTACTAACATTATTAGCATGTTGCTAGCATGATTTAGATAGAGTGGAAGCTTAAAGGAGTTTAAATGAAATAATGCATAGAAGGGCAGTCTGATTGAGTTTAATGAATCTCATTTCACTCTGCGGCCATCTTTGAAATGCCTTAGGGGCATCCAAGTGCAGCTCATATATTTTTTTGTATTGGAAAACATCCAATTCTCCCCAACTGTTTACTAAGCTTACAATTAAATACATATTTGAATCATCAATTAAATCTGACAACAACTGTGTAATATGCTGCATTAACATGAGACTCTTATCGTACAAAATATTGCCTTTAATCTATTCACAATGTTGGGTTGGAAGCTGGGTCTATTCTACGCTAGCTATGATGACTTTCACCTTGATAGTTTAGCGCAGATGTATATTTAAGGTGGCCGTACACTGTAAATTCGGACAATTCGGACAGTCGGAAAACTGTATGGCCACACACACGTCATGAGTGACTTTGTTTACAGAAGCAGTGGGTAGGCACTATTTTTAAACCTGCTGATTTCCGCGGCAATCACATTTATGGACCAAAAACATGGACTCTGAGGAAGAGATCCTTTTCTTTGTGGCAGCAATGGCTTGCGAAAAAACAAAAAAGAAAAGAAAACGAAGGGCATGGCAAAAAGTTTGGCTGAAGGGCACAGAGCAGCATTGACTTTCTTTTCTTCTTTTCTTTTTTGTAAGGCACTCTGCTCATCTCATTATTTCTCACACACCATACGAGCCCCAACCATACGAGAAGAGACGATTTCCCCTGAAAACCAAAAAAGCATGCGAGCTCATACAACCTCAAAAATCGCATAG
This sequence comes from Enteromius paludinosus, assembly GCA_032361165.1. Lineage (NCBI taxonomy): Eukaryota > Metazoa > Chordata > Actinopteri > Cypriniformes > Cyprinidae > Enteromius > Enteromius paludinosus. The sequence continues at coordinate 2,287 of JAUMHQ010042270.1, read as the reverse complement.
TGTATGCCCGCCTTTAGCCGAATTGCACTGTAGAGGGTGAGAACAAGTCCTCGAACCTGTGTGCATGCCTACTGTGAAATTAACATTAGGGATCGTCATCAAACGTGATGTGCTAACATGGATGCAGCTATGAAGCTGCCAGGGTTAGCTTCAGGGAAAACTTATTTTCAAGAAGCTTCCCAATGGAAACCTTGACAAGACTAAGGTTGTTTGCACCTTGTGCAATGCGGAATTAGTTTACTGTAGAATTTCTTCCAGTCTCAAGTAACACCTAAACGCAAAGCATCCCTTAGCTAATGCGGAAGATGCCGGGCCAAGCACTGATGTAGTGCAGGGGAGGAGTCGTTGTCAACCTACTATGTTTGAGTGCAACGAAGGCAGGCCCATCAGCACAGCTCTATCATCCGAGCTAACTAATCTCCTCGCTCAGTGGATTGCCACCATCTGCTGGCCCATCAGTGTAGTTGAAGATGTTGGGCTCGAGCTTTTTCTCTAGGCAGCCAGAGGTGACCCATCTTACAAACTACCTGCGAGGCAAACTATCATGAGGAGAAAACACGACCAGCATGCCAGAGAGAAAGCCAAAAGACGAGAAGACGGTAGAGGCGAGGTGTGTATCTCTGACTGGCGACCATTGGACATCTGTCAACAACGATAACTACCTCTGCGTTACTGCACACCTCATCGATGCCAGCTGGGAACTTTACTCCTTCGCTTTAGGTAGGGTATGTTATGTAATTTTAAATAACATAATTTAATTTTGTTATTTAGCTTATTAATTACCACGACACCACAAAATCACCACCACATTATATTTGCTTCTTGATGATTGCTAGTTGTTTACTACTAGTAGTGAACTTCTTCTGATCTACTTTGTCTGTCCGTTAGATGTGATGAAAATGTGATGTGAGGAGCGTCACTTTGCAGAAGCGTGTGCCAGGCAGTTTCTCAACGTCGCTAATCAAAGGGGGATAGCTGACAAAATCAGCACTATTGGAACAGACAGCGCTCTTATGGTGGCACCTGAATGTCCAGCAAGCCTCCCTTGGCTCCCAAGTTCAGGAGCCACTCTTGCAAGATGTTCCAACACAGTGGAATTCCAACCTTGAGATGATCAAGTGAGGCGCAACAGAGACACAGAGTCTTTGTGTGTGTGTCTATCTGTGTAGGTACATCACTGAGCTCCTTGGTGGGGGGTAAGTATATATCCTGCTCTGTGGTTCTACCTGCCTTGTGCCACCTCCAGCCAGCGATGAAGATCTCAGATTATGATCCTGCCCATATTGTGCGAGGACCTCAACCAGCGGAGGGATAATATAAACCTGAAATGGCTTAAGGTATGTCAGACTGACCAGAAGATAACTGCATTGTTTGACCATTATAGACTGTTAAGCCAGTAGACCGGTCAATGAACAGATGAATGAGTCATGAAGAAATATAAAGGTTGGATTTGGAAAGTGACACTTTCAATCAATCAATTGTAGCGTTTGAACCGATCAGTCATAAACTATTTGTTACATTTAACAAATATTAACAATCTTTAATGCTGCTTTCATCAACCCAAGAGGTAACTCAAACTGCCAATACGAGTGTCTGTGTAACCTCCCACCTGATGGTTCAACTGATAAGGCGAACCAGGCCTTTCATTGCCATGACAACCGCTGTTTTATTGCTCGAAAGAATGTGAGCTCAACTTAACTAATCCTCCTTTTTGCAAAGACAATGGACTTTTCCCAAAATTAATTCACAGGAAAACTTTCTTTGAGTAAACACAGCCTTGAGGTCATAATGTATACTGTTATTGTCTTGCCTATCATATACCGTATTTATGCAGGGTTTTATGCAGATCCATGTCATGCTTGGTATCTAAGAAGTCGTCTTCAGACGATCTAACTGAGAGTTTATCTCATATGTTGATGTCTTTGCAATGTTCAGTGTTTTAAGAATCTGCCCTAATTTGTGTGTATCTTCTCCAGTCCTGTGTGAATGTAAATTAGCATGCTTAGGAACAAAGGATCATTAAAAGTTCCCTCCAAGGCATGGCCACATGATTGGTCCCTGACCAATAGAAGGTGTCACCTAAACAGATTACTTAAGCCCCCACCTCAGAAATCTTCTCTCTCTCCTTTTTTTTCTTGATGTTGGAATGCCAGCATTTCTCTTTGGTCTCCTGACCAAGGCCCTTGGAGCCGATGCTGCCGCATCAGCTGGGCCTAGAGGCAGCACAAGCTGCAGAGACTGAGATGAGAAGTTAGCTCCACAGCAACATCTAAGCTCTGAGCCAGAC
>JAUMHQ010042269.1:0-10478 GCA_032361165.1 Enteromius paludinosus | reverse complement strand
TTTCCTTTAAAATGATACCAATCTTTTGTACATACACCTCTGCATGTGGGTATGGGAAGCTTTTTAATTTGGTAGGCGGATTTCCCCAAAATAGCACTAGAGTGTAAAAGGTTAAAAGCAATCATTCACTGAGAAAATAGCTATTTGAGTTTGCCCTCATTAAATTATAAATATGTATTTCTTTTTGAAGTTCATCAAGGTTGCTCTTTTTTATAAAATGAAGTTGGGAAAATATGCTGACAAGCTCCAAAATTACATAAAAAGTGGACTTGGATTATATCAAACAAACAAAAGCAAAATTTAAAGCACAATTTACTTGTAAGCCAATCAAAAGATGCAAAGCATCAGCGTTTATTTCCCTGATATCAAATGCCTTTAGTTTATGTTTACTTGACCAAAGACAACTATGCAAATATTTGCAAATGAGACATTTTTTTGGTCTGTTCCTCAAGCAATGCCATTTTATAGAACTGAATTATAGTGCACGAGACTGTACCTTGTTTTTGAAAGTGATTTTAAGGTGCTCTTTGTCCTTTTTAGAAGTTAGCAGAACTTTAAATAGTGTGTGTCATTTTTCACTTTCATTATGTAGGACCTCAGACTTTCTGCCTATCATATATTTATGTGTGTCAAAGATGCTTCATAAAGACTTGGTTAGTAAGTAAAACCAAAATTAGTTTTCTAGCAGGCAAACACATTAAAAGTGTACAAACCTATATGGAAGACCGTTTCTGCCACTGAATAAAAAATTGCTAAGTTTGCAAAATTGGACTTTTGTCTTACAGTGAGTAATAAAGTCAGAATTGCAAGATATGAAGTCGCCATTCTGACATTTTGCCATTCCCATGCAATTCTGAGTTTATATCTCACAATTCTGAGAAAAAGATGAGATAAAAAGACGTAATAACCATTTTTTAAATTATTTTTTTTATTCAGTGGCGGAAATGGGCTTCCATAAACCTAAGATATGTACACCTAAGGAATATGACAAATTTGACAACGTCTTTTAACAATACTTATACAAGCAAACAGAAGCGATGAGAATCAGTGATCCTGTTTACAACCTGGCAGGCCACTGTCAGTAAACTGACTGTAACCTGATGGTCCGTTCTATTTCTGATGTACTATGGTTATGCTTTGGTTCTGGCTCTTGTCCAGTGGAAAATCCAGCTAAACTTCACTGGAAAAGAAGAACCATTGTCAATGGTCAGTATTGCACAGCTCACAAACAAGTCACTTTTAAAAAAAACAGGTTTCTGTTAGTAAACACAGTAAATGACCAACTCAATCAAATTCTTTCACCCTAATCCAAAATTCAAACCCACGCTCAATGGACAACAATTTTTTGTTATTTATAAATATTCATTGTACAAAACAAGCCTTTTTTTTTTTTAATTAAAGCATGAAGGTCCACCCCTAAACGTAATGCCAATGAAGATTAAGAACATTGTACAAAACCATACAAATTCTTACAAATGAATCACCAATGTCCCAAAAATGCTAAATTAGTTATAAATTGCAATTATATTTTTGTATATCTTGTGGATTTTTGCCATCTTCGTGGATTCATGTGAAAGTCTTGATTTGCAAAGTAAAATCTGCTTTTTTTGCAGCAAACATTAGCACTGCATTTTTTAGAAACAGCTTCATATTACACAACAGTGACATAAGACTCATTATGCCGCATTATACAATCAGTACATAGTCTATTACTACCTACAAAACTAAAAGAATTGATGCAAATACATCAGATCTGAAAAGCAGACATGAGGTGAATTAGATGCGGAATCAAAGCATATGGGTATTTGTTATCATCCTTTTCATTTTCAGAGCTGTAATACGTGCAGTATTGTAGATGGCTTTTACATGGCTGTCAGTGGGTGGTAAGAAATCATCTGTAATCACATTTGCTGGTTTTTGCGTTTTCCTAGGGCAGTCTAGCTCCATAGCTTTTAGGAACAAGCTAGTATATGAAAAACAAAGAGAACAATTTCAAATTTTCGCGAGACGTACAGTACATGAATTGTATCTTGCACTTATTGAATGAGTAAAAGCCATCAAAAACCTTCACTGCAACATTTTTTTTTTACTAATATTGTAATTTTTTCAGCTTCTTTCTAGCTAAAAAAAACCTAAAATGTAATGATGACATAACTAGTTTTTCTTTTTAATTTTACATTTTAAATGCACACAACTGTGTGAAGTCAGGAAATCAGAAACGCAAAGAAAGAAAGAAAAATATGTTAACATTTTATTAGTGGCTTAATAGCATGCATATTACTAGAATATTAGCCATTTCTTAGTTTTAATTAAGCACATATTAATGCCTTATTCTAAATTCATAATCCTACCCAATACCTAAACTATCTGTAACAACTACCTTACTAACTATTAATACGCAGCAAATTAAGAATTTATTGAGGGAATAGTCGTAATTAATAGTTAACAAGTGTTTCTAAAGTATTCTAAAGTGTTACCAAAAATACTTGCACTTAATACTGTGCCATGTGATAAACCTAAAGTCCTATACTTGTTGGCTCAACAAGCATATACAATTTACATTTACAATCAAATATGTTCTGATTGCCTGTGATTGTGCTCCATCATAGTTTTTAGTATTCACTGTTGACAAACTGTTATTTGCCGAACACTTCCCTTCATAAGATGCAACTGTACATCCAATTTCTACTTGTTTTTGCAAAATGAGCAACAAATAACAAACAGCATGTCACAGGTGATGTCCATAAAGCTTATCAGACTCCGAACATTACCTTAATAATGATAATATAATGCAAATTCACAAATGCACGTGGATTCATCTCTGCATTCGTTCTGCGTTGATAAACTCCATATCCCATCTCTCTCTCTCTCACAGGTTCTCATTTTATGGCACCTCTCAGATGCAGGCGCCGTGGTGATTTGAATGTGTTTTTAATTCATGTGAATGGCCTGGCAGAGCTGCTGCGGGCCGTTAATTACCTGCCACTGTGAACATCAGTCAGTCTAATGAGAGGAACTCCCGCCCCGCATGCAGCTCGCATATTAAGACTCTAATCAGCAAACCTGCAGCACGTGGCCACAGGGACCTGACTACTTCCTACCTCATATAAAAACAGTAAAAATGATGGGAATTTTGAAAACATGGGGTTGAAATGGTTTTAATGAGGGTAAAGCGCGGATCTGAGATTTTTAAGGGTGAGACAAGGTAACGCCAGTCTGATAGGACAGTCTGATTAAAGTTCATTTTCTGCAATCGCTAGTATCCTTTTATATTTTCTTTCTCCTCGATATTCCATGTTTTTGTTTTTATTTTCATTTCCTAAGTAGGTGTACTCCATCTATATTATTACAATTAATATAGGCCAAAAGGCCAACACAAATCAAAAAGACACTGATTTCAAATAAAAAACATTGCAAATTTCAGTCAATCCTAAGTTTAGGAACTGATTATCACTAGCTATGTTTCCATCCACCTATTTATTTGCGCCTATTCCTGTAATACTGCAAAAAAAACAAAAACAAACGCTGGATAAAAATGCAAAGATGCAAAAAAGATTCTAAAAATATGCATTGAAAATGTATGTGCACATGAGTAGGATAAACTTTTCATCCGATTAGGAAAAAATGTGCATAACCTACGATGGATGCACATTTACAGAATAGGCGCAAGTAAATTGCCTATATCATATATGAAAATTATTATATTCAGTGCCTTCTCCTATATTCTTAGTGATATTTAGTGCCACATTTGTTGTTCAGTTGTGCGATATTCCAACCAGTAATTTGAATAGATGGATACATAGCTACTGTTAACCAACTATTAAGGTCCAATTAACAAACCATTAACTACTTCAATAAACTCCTAATGCTGCTTATAAATATTTAGTACGGTAGTTATTGGGTAAGATTAGGGAAGTAGAATTTGGTATGTGCGGATAAGTACTAACAAACAGCCAATATGTTAAAAACAGGCATACTAACAAGCAACATGTTTATAGTGAGAATTAGCCCTATTGTAAAGTGCCACCTTTAACCCTACCCCCATACCTAAACGTAACTATTAACCAGCAGTTCATTAAGGCAAACATATGTCAAAACAAAGTGTGACTAATCTAAAATATGTTCAGATAGACTAAGGCATTAATACTGTATGTGCTAATAAACAGCTAATATGTTAGTAACACGTAAGCAACTAGTTGATAGAGACAAATGAAACCACACATTAAACAAGTCAACAAATTATAACCATATATATAGTATTTATTTACACATTTTTCTATTTACATCTCTTTGAAAACATAATTCTGTACACAGCTTTTTAATTCAAGAACATTTTCGAAGATTTCACTCACACCCCTTTTAAAATCCATTTGGATGTCTCTGCAGTTTGAAGTCAAGAAACTAAGCCAGAAAATCTCACAGCACCCCAAGTAGCTCGTACTGTAACTTCATGTTGTCCAGGCACTGAATGTCAGTTACAGTAAATTCCTTCAATTCTACGGCCCATCAAACAGCCGGAGGAGAGCAACAGAGCTGCTGAATTCACTGCTTTATGTAGGAGTAAATGTTGTCAAGGCAAATGTTCTGCTTTGCCGCATCTTAAATGATCATGAATGTAAAATAAGAATCTGTGATGTCATCAATCTCTAGAGTTAGGCACAACTTAACAGGCTCATGTAAACAGTATATAAAAAAAGAAGAAAGAATTTAAAAAAGCGGATTCATAGAATATATCTTGTACAAAAAGGAGGAAAATAGACTTATCAAGTGCAGTTTCACTTAGATTTAGTTGTAAGAACTGGCACACAAATTAAAAAGCCTGATGACATGATTGAAGCAGCGCACAGTTCAAATACTGTCAGAAATCAGAAGCTGAGATCCCCAAACACATCTATTAATGACAGCGTTGCAAAGTCAGTACGGATTATTATATCAATATCAAAACGGGATGTCAAAATGACAGGGCCATGAGCAAGTGGAAAAGCAAAAATTGAATCAGCTTGCATCACCAGCTGCCTTCCTTTCCCAGAACCCGTGCCTCGCAAAACTCAAACAGCCAAAATAAGGCAAATTTTATTGACTCTCCACTGCAAAGCCTCATGGGCCCTTTTCACATACAGAGACAAAATGAACATCCTACGAATCCTGGCCGCTTCCTGAGGTAGACCAAGGTTAGAATAAGCGTTGTTTAAGCCAAACGATCTCACTGCGAATGTTTATAAACCATGTTTTTGTGACGTCTTATTATTGCCATGAATCAATTGGGCCAGCATCCATCCTACTGTTGCCGTTATTTCCTAGAATCTTGTCGTCTAAATTGACTTTTCCCAAAGCTCAGTGCGTGGGGGAAAAAAAAAAAATCTTGGTAAAGGTTGTGATTAAAAGAAGAAAAGCCTACGAAAACAAAGATTAAATTAATGCATTTCAAGAGAGCATGATTTTGACATCTCATGGCATTCGGAGTGCTGATATTAGTAGAAATGCGGAAAAATTCCAGGAACAGCTGCAGACCATATTCCCATCTCCATAAAAATGTCACGTTTCAGTTCAGTATCATTACGCAGACAGTTGCACCTCCGAGGTCAGTAGGGCTCGTCATATGTGCGGGGTGAAGCCTCATCTTTTGTAATGGTTAGGAGCGTCTGCAAAGGCAAACTTCAGCCGGTAAGCTTCAGCTAGGAGAACGCTAACTTCCTCATTTCCCCAGTGCATTGTGGGTAGATTCTGGAGCAGAATCATCAGACCCTGTGGAGAATAAAGAGATCTTGTTAAAAAAGCATTGTATGCACAAACACAAGTAGAAGGGAACAAAACATAAAAATCACCAAATGCTGCATACTATAACTTATTACTCATATAATTATGTTTCTAGTCAAGTTGGTTTTTTAAATATGTCATGACTTTGCTTTCAGGATTCATTCAAACATGTATCATATACTAAAAAACAGGTTAAGGAATACTATGTAATAGGATTCAAGGATTCAAGGATTTTTATTGTCACACCAGTTCACATTTACATGTTTGTGGTACGAAATTACGTACTCAGGACCCGGACTAAGTAAAGGACTCAGTCCCGGGAGCTTGAGAAGCCGCTGCATGTACATGCGCCGCCATTATTATAATATACTGTAGTGCATACATAATTAGCAAAATGATTCTTTCTAGAGTTCAACTTCCTAGCTAACTATCAAGGTCATTGATGATATGGCCATTGAAAAGGGTTTTTGAGGTAAACATTACATGACCTGGAATGTATCGTTTACAAGCTGTTGTACGGATGTCTTTCTGGGATTGAAACATTTCTGTAAGTTGGACTGCTTTTTTTGAACACCTTCTGACATCCATTTATGTCAATTTTTTTGCATTAAAAATAAAAAAAGATGAAGATAATCAGGCTTACTTGCTTAAACTCAGGCAGCCCCAGAAATCAGACACATTAAAGAGTGCCCAAATGGTATTTTCCGTTTGAATTTCTTAGAAAATTGACAATTTAAAAGTGACTTGTTGAACATCCAAACAACTCAGCTCAGACCCAATCCTAATCAAACACACTTGAACAAACTATTCAAGGACTCCAAGATTACTACAAAGCTCCAGAAATGTGAGTTGGAGCTCATTTCTCCAGGAATGTGGATATCGAGGAATAGATTTTCCCAGTCCTGTTTTTGAATTAGGTACCCTGATCAAATGCTCTTCTTTGAGATGTATGAATGCTTTATGGTCATGTCCACATATCAGACATCATTTTGTTTTGGTGATATAAAGTTCCTTTAGAACAGGGGTTGGCAACTTTGGTCCTTGAAGTCCACTTTCTTGTAAAGTTTAGCTCAAAACCTGATCAAAATACACCAGAGGCAGCTAACCAAGGTCTTGAAGACCAAATATCCTAGTCATATGTGAGCAGCTTAAGGTCACACGAACCAATTAGACGAGGGGTCTCCAAACTCTGTCCCACAAGGCCAGTGTTCTGCAAAGCTTAGCTTTGAAAGGACCCGATATACTTCAAACAAAGTTTGTTTTCGTTCTTTAAGGGTGAAAAGAAGTTCAAAAATGCTGAGGGACGGTATACTGTTTTGGAACTTTCCAACACCCCCATGCTGCTGGAGGCGGGGTGTAGATTCATGTAGGTTAAGAAGAAAAAGAAGAAGGTGAAGTGTGCCATAGCATACCCACCAATTGCGTAAAAGGTGTTTAGGAGCCAAAACCAACTCCCCCAGAAAGCTTGCTTTGGGGAGCCGTTTCAAAAAATGTACTTTGTTTTATCAGTCTTATCAGTTCATCCTTCGAAGCATATTAACGTGCATCTGCCTGGACGTTTCTAGCATGCCTAGTAATACCTTGATTAGCTGGTTCACGTGTTCAATTAGAATAGGAGCTAAACTCTGACTCTGGAGACCCTTTTCGTATTGACTTGAATACGCAATGTAGTTCCATCAAAAAACATTCCAAAGCAATGCAAATTGGCATCAATGTGATGTGGCGAACTCAACCCAGTACAGCAAACATGCCATTGTACAGCGAGTCTATTTGCAAAAGGGGCATAATCAGCTAGTTGGCTGATGGAAGATTGTCTAGGCATCCTAATACACATACAGGGAGGATGTGTTGTCTAGGTATACCACATGCTTTCACTTTTCTTAAAAGAGTTTTACTTGGTTTTCAGCAGAGAAGAGAAGGCATCACTGCATTGCACAGTTGTTTATTTCTTTTTTTTTCTACGGCGGGGTCAAGCCATGCTATCACAAAGCACCACCGTACCTCTCTAAATTATTATAACTTTCAATCACAGATTCTTCGACTGCTCAATCTTAAGTGTAGGGTGAAGAGAGCGAGCTGCCTGTCAAGCTGTGTGTTTCTCTTCTCGCTCGGTGCGGTCAGGACCTCGGCGGTGGAAGCCCATTTCTCTTAGGTATAGAAGGCCAAGTCTAATTCACTCAAGGCAGCGTCAGGCGGCTCCAGCAGGCCTCAGAGTCAATGACTGCATTAGAGCGGCTTAGAGCCTCAATCTCCCAGCCTAATTCACCTATCCTGCTGGCCCTGATGAAGGAGAATGAGAACACTTAATACTCCATCACAGCGGGGTACAAGGGGGATGGATGGAGGTGAGAGAGGTAAAATAGAAGGGTACAGGAAAAAAGCAATAAAGTATCTTATAATAAAGCGAACGTCAAAGTTTTGCAAACATTTGACAGTTATTTAATCTGCACTCTCAGTTGATTATTCCTTCCCGCCATTCTCTTCACATTTGGGATCAGTGTAATGAAAACAAGCATGGATGAAAGCTGAATCTGACGCGTCTGATGCTGCACAAAAAAGAACCAGTGTCTGTTCAGATACAACGGTTCCAGAAATTCAAGCCGTAACACATTAAGGCCCAAATACATCTGTGAAAAAGCTAAGCGCGTGAAGAAGATTGCTTCTAGCTAGACAGGCTTGATTTCCCACGTCACTGCATACTGGAACACGATAGAACACAATTTTGTAAGCCAATGCAAATGAGTGTTGCTTTCTCGGTGTTGTCGCATGGGGCACTAGGTGAGAAATTAAACTAAACAGTCTTCTTTGGTTCTGTTTTGAGCACAGACAATTAGACTAAGATTAAAAAGCATATAAAAGCAGAGTAATAACAATATTGTTTGTGCAACAAGTGTTGATTAGGCTTTCATTTACCCCTCGTATGTATGACTCAAAGACTATGTAAATAAAATGAGTACATGATTCCCTGTGCAATTCCGTAGGCACATGATTGAAGCTGTTCTACGCAGGCAAGATTTAAGATGCTGTATGAGGAGATCTCCTACTGTATGTATTTATATGATAACATTTATGTATTGAATGATGTACTTGCGTTAATTGTTTTAGGGTATCTAATTATTTGAAGCACTTGAGCACAGCATAATATTCTATATGGATGCCGCTATAGTCGTCAACTATATTTAAAATGAATCCATCCACGTAATAGTCAAATCAAATACTAATCAACACAGCCATCTCAGTCAATTTTTTTTTTCTCTCGACAAATAACTTTATTAGAGGTAATTACTTAGTAATGAGCCTAGCCACATAATTGGAAATAAATGAGTGATATAAAGGATACACAGCCAATGTGATTGATTGGGGACTGTTCATTTTCATAGCATTTAGGGACTTTGTCTCCAGAGTATGTAAACAAACATCAATGTAAGAAGTGCAGGATATTAGAAGTACATGTCTAATCCCTTAGGCTTAAAAAATGCAGGGAAATATTTTATTATAAAGAAATGTCTTATGAATTTTTATTTAAAAATTGTACATTAACACATTAAATTGACAGCTCTGGTAATATACAATGTTTATCATACTACATATAACACACATACCCTAGCCTGAGGATTCTGTCATCTCAGAGTAAGAAGTCATGAAGATGATGTGCCAAAAAATGTGATTCCAGAATGCTACAGGGAAATGACTTTGATAGCAAAGTAAAGTGCTTAGTTATACAACTACACTCAAGAAAGTATTGAAATCAGCAGAAGAGTTTTGAAGTTGTTGTCACAGACTGAACATTTCCTTACACAACCTCCAAAAGTGTGTTGCGCTCCATCAGGTAACGACTTATAGTTAAATGTCAACAGACCCTTCATAAGGTTGGATTTGTGTCCACTAATTTTTGCGAAGTAGCCATGTTCTCCTTTATTTCAAGTAGAGTGTTTGATGAACAAGATCATGTAAAATTTTGATGGTGAATAATATCCCTGAAGGTCATTATAAGATTGTGTAGGTGTTATTCCAAGAGCTTTGGTTTTTGAAGAGTGATCTAGCAATCTTTTCCCAGCCAATGAGAATCTGAACACTCAAACAATTGTGTTTGAGAAACAGACCTGCCTTAAGATGTCATTTGAAGATTGGAAGAATAAAGTGCGAACCTTACAACATCACTGATGTGTATGCAAAACAGTTTGCAGCTATACTTAAAACAAAACCATCCGTGTAATAGCCAAATCTCCTAATCAACACGGTCATCACAGCCTAGTTTTCGACAAATAACTAGATTAGGACACTAATTACTTGTAATGAGCCAAGCCGAATAATTGGATATAAATGAAGTATCTAATGATCTACACAGCCAACTAACATAATTGATGCAGGACTGTTAATTTTTGTTACATTTAGGGACTTTTTCTCTGGAGCATGTAGACGGATGGCACACTGTTAGTTATGAGATGCAATAATAACATTGCCAATAGCCATCATTACGGTCAATACGAAATGGATTTCACAACCCACTTTTTTTCCATGATTTAATTTATTTGTAAATGTAACAGTATTCAAGTTAAGAAATTCATGGTAGAAATTAAATAACAATAACAATCATTTATTAAAAAAAAAAAAAAATGGTTTATATGTAGATAATAAATGACCACAACTAAAATTTATTTATAACAATGGTTGATAGCATTAACTATTTTTAAATTGTATATATATATATATATATATAT
>JAUMHQ010042268.1:0-10479 GCA_032361165.1 Enteromius paludinosus | reverse complement strand
ACATTACTTTGGTGTAAAGCTGCTTTGCAATGATATGTATCATGAAAAGCGCTATACAAATAAACTTGAATTGAAAAACTTGAATTGAAATTAGATGAGCACACTGGAGATGATCCTGGGAGACAGACAATGCTGGAGGATCACAAGGAGAGGTAAATAATACAGGTAGGCGTGAGTCCACTTCACATGAACGAGCTTGCACAATGTGTGCAATGTGGTGTGTGGTTTTATGTGATGTGTGATTGGAGTGGAGTGAAGGTGGAGCCTGGCATGGATGTAACATTACCCCCTCTTACGTCGTGGTGGTCACCCTCTCCCACGAGGTGCTGGATGATCTGGATGAGTTTTATCGGTTTTGGTTATAAGTGTGAGATTTAAGTTGTTTTCACGTGCTATTTAGGCTCTCTCTTCTGGGCTATAGCCTTCCCAGTCTACCAGATATTCAAGTTTACCACCACGACGCCGGAAATCCAGGATCTCATGGACGGTATAGATGGCTCCATCCTCAATGATTAATGGAGGAGGGGTTTCTTCTTCACTGCCAGGCTCTGTGGAGACAAGGAGAGGATCATGGTAAGGTTTGAGGAGTGAGACATAAAAGGTGGGATGAATTCGGTGCTGTGGTGGTAGTTGTAGTCAAAATGTTACCGGGTTGATCTGCTCCGTGATGGTTAAGGGACCAACATACCTGGGCGTAGGCGAATGTCATGAGTTGAAAGCCATACCTTCTGGCCAACCTGGTATTCTGGAGCTGTGGATCATGAAAGGAGGTTAGTCTGGTGGTGGCTTGGCGTAGTGAATATTGTGCATACTCGACCCAGCCCAGGAACTGGTTCCAGGTGTCTTGGTGGCCGGTGCAGAAGGTACGGAGGAACCGCCCCACTTCTTGGATCTTATGTTTGGTTTGTCCATCCGTTTGTGGGTGATAGCCAGAGGAGAGGCTGACGGTCACACCTAGGAGACGGGTTCTGTTGGTGCCTGGATGTCCTGTGCCCAGTGAGGTATGCGTTGTGTGGATGAGCGGAATGCGTTCTGTAGGTGGAACAAACCAGAGAGGAGGTGGACAGTCAGGCAAAGGAGCTGGTGCTGGATCTGCTGCGGCTGGAGGGGTTGCCCATTGAATCGGATTCACAAACATCGTTTCTGGTAGAATGGGTTCAATGGGTTCTGGAAGTTCCTCAGAGGCATGAATGCGGGATAAGGCGTCTGCTCGAATGTTCTTCGAACCTGGTCTGTAGGAGATGGTGAAGTGAAATCTGGTGAAGAGTAAGGCCCATCTAGCTTGCCTTGGGTTCAGACGTTTGACATCACGCAGATATAGCAGATTCTTATGATCAGTTAGGACTTGAAATGGGTGAATGGACCCCTCCAGCCAATGTCTACATTCTTCCAGTGCGAGTTTGATGGCTAGCAGCTCCCGGTTACCAATGTCATAATTTCTCTCCACCAGACTGAGTTTCTCGGAGTAGTAGGCACACGGACGGAGTTGTGATGGCTTCCCCTGCTGCTGCGATAACACTGCACCGACACCGGTTGTAGAGGCGTCCACTTCGACCATGAATGGAAGCTGAGGGTCTGGATGAGTTAAAATTGGTGCAATTGTGAAAGCTTATTTCATTGAGTGAAAGGCTTGGGTTGCTTCTGGAGTCCATGCTAGAGTTTTGGGTTTACCTCTTAGTAAGGAAGTGAGTGGATTTGTCTTATTGCTATAGTTCCCAATGATCTCTGGAGCTCTTTTACAGTCTTGGGAACAGGCCAGTTGGTGAAAGCCTCAATTTTGCTCTCATCCATCCTTACTCCGTTTTGATCAATATTATAACCAAGGAATTGGACGTGGGACTGATGAAAGGAGCATTTCTCCGCTTTCAGATAGAATTGGTTAAGACCTTTTCGACGCGTTGTTTGTGTTCTTGGGGGTTAATGGAGAAGATTAAAATATCATCTATGTATACAACTAGGAAGTCACTGAGGTAGTCTCTGAAGATCTTGTGCATACAGTTTTGGAATACAGAGGGGGCGTTAGCTAACCCATATGGCATCACGAGATACTAGTAGTGGCCAGTAGGGGTGACAAAAGCAGTCTTCCACTCGTCCCCTTTGCGTATGCAAATTACATTATATGTGCTTCTTAAGTCCAATTTATTGAAAACTTTTGCTCCTCTGAGTTTTTCAATGGCTGAAGGGACGAGTGGAAGTGGATATTTGAATTTAACAGTGACTTCATTAAGGCCTCTATTATCGATGCATGGACATAACCCACCATCCTTTTTGGCCACAAAGAAGAAGCTGGAAGTAGCAGGGGAACTGGAAGATCAAATGTATCCTTGTTGGAGTACCTCTTGGATGTATTCCTCCATTGCTTTGGTTTCCGGGATGGAAAGTGGATAGATTTTTCCTTTGGGCACAGGAGCATCCTGGAGCAGATCTATAGACTGATGATACTTTGGAGAATGGAGACTAGAATAATAATAATATTCTTTTCCCTTTCACAGATGGAGACACAGCACAGAGACAGAGACCAAACACCACACACCACAGATTAGACGAGCACACTGGAGATGATCCTGGGAGACTGGAGACAGACAAAGCTGGAGGATCACAAGGAGAGGTAGGTAATACAGGTAATAAGTACAGGTAGGTCGCTATGGAGTAGCGTGAGTCCACTTCGCATGAACGAGCTTGCATGATGTGTGCAATGTGGTGTGTGGTTTTATGTGATGTGTGATTGGTGCTGGGATTGGTGCCAGGTGTGCAGACAGGTGATGATGATTAGTATTCTGGTGACTGGGATAATTGTGAGGGAGTGAAGGTCGAACCTGGCGTGGATGTTACAAATAATGACTAAAAGTAAAGCTCTATGTGGATGGAACTATTTCTACAGGAGTTTGTTAGAGAATGTTTTGTTTCACAGACGTACTTGTTGATTTTAATCCCATCCGAATCTGCCATGTCAACGCGTGTCATGTCATGTTTTTACAATGTGTTTCCTTGTGTGTTTTGGCCAACGCGATATGCCGCAGAACCTCTTACCACACACGTTTAATACATTTTGATACATAAAATAGATAAATAAAAATTCAAATAAAGAGCAGATCATGTAAACTGTTAAGATTGGCTATTGTAATTTCAGTATCAGGTAAGATTACTCACATTCATTTCTGCACTCAGTTACATATGCTTTACTTATCAAAATTAAACGTGTGTTTATGTTACGAATGTCTGTTGATGGGAACCCATGCCTCCAGACTCACAAGTCCCTGCCTAGTGTGGATGCAGCACAACTAAGGCACGAGGACTACAGAGCCCAGAGTGGCTCGAAGGTCCAGGCCGTACGACCTAACAAAGGCGCATACCAGCCAGCCGCCCTGCAGATGTCTTGAAACGAGACACCAAATGTCTCAAACTCCTCCATCAGATCCCTTGTTGACTGTTGTCATAAAACTGGACCTCAGATTTACTGAAAAAATAAAAAAGCTACGGCATAATTACATTTTGATTAGCATATTCAATAAAACTTTATGCAGTTTTTTATTCAACTTAAAAATAAGTCGTTTTGATACATTTCTTGTGTGTTTTGAACAAACTATCCTTTCAAGTTGAGGATATCTTTGCACATGCATGTCAATTTGTGGTTGGGGTTAGTGAATAACCAGCACTCTCTCCACCTTCAATACCACGACTTAGGTGAGACCCTTGAGGAAGCCACCGTTTCCCCAACTGCATTCATTCTATTTCCTCACATTTGTGAGCGCTGTCTGAGTCAACAAAATGCTGTAAAAAATTTTCTGAGGTGATTTTGGGGACGCAGAGATGTTTGGACATGCTTTGATATTTGTGGTTATTTCAGCTACTTATAACCAGTGTTGGGAGTAATGCGTTACAAAAGTAATACATTGCAGTAATATATTACTTTTTGCTGTAATGAAGTAGTGTAAGGCATTACTAATGAAGTTTCAGTAATATTTTACTCGGTACTTGTTCAGTAATGCTTGCGTTACAACACACTTTTAGCCAAAATTTTTAATGTTCCAAAAACAGCAAGACACAAGATAAGTAAGCTCTATTTTCTGTTTGTGGTCAGTTATTATCTATGTGTGCTGTACAGGTTTGTAAATGAATACTAAAGGACAGCTTCTTCTTCTTAAATACACCTCGCGGTGCTACTTGGACACATCATCAGTGATGAACCCGACGTCATGGGGTGTTTCGGGTCTTTAGTCATCAAACACCCTCGCCCAGGCGACCCAGTCAGGGGCGACTTGTGTCCAAGTGGCCCACTACTCCATTGATCCCCCCTCCGGATCCACAGCCATCTGCTTCTATGATGTTTTTGATGGCTCTCCTGCACATCTGACCTTTTATTCCAAGACGTTTGAGGGTTCAGAAAGAAGACTCCGTGTTGGTACTGTAACGCCCATGGCGGGCTCCAGCCACCTTCTCCCTCACTCTAGTCACAATCACCAGCACCTGCCACAGCTCCAATCAAGTCATCACCAGCACCTGACACAGTCCCATCAGCAATCAGCCACACCACACTTAAGCTCACTCTGCCAGCTAGTCTGGGTCCAAGCTGGTACATCGAAAGTGGACTCTAACCTGCTCTCTAAACTTACCTTATTCCCTTACCCGTTCGTTTCAGAAGTCTCTGTGAGTTTCCCAGTGTTTCCTCAGCTCCATCGTGTCTCCTCAGCTCCATCGTGTTTCTCCATCGTCTCCTGTGGTGTGTGGCTGTGCTCATCTGTTTGTTCACCTGCAAGAAAGAGTATAAAAGACTTTTCAGTTCAGTTTCTATTGCCCAGTAATCGGAAGTATTTACGTTTGGTCACCTTTGTTTTGTACCATCCTGTGGAATAAACACCTTTGTTGATTTTACCTCTCTGAGTTGTCCGCTTCGTTACAGAAGCTTGGACCTAAACTGAACAAAACAGGATGTACTGGGCCGAAGAAATTCTCCGCCGTCTCACCCTAGGGCTTCCTCCTTTCCCCGGGCCATGCGAACAATGGCCGAGGTATGTGTCATCAGAAAGCCTGCTGGGAAGTCCACCGAAGTTACCCAGCTCAAGGTTGGCTATTCGGCGGCGGCGATTGGTTATTTCCCCGCAGGATTGTCTCTCCGAGCCCGAGCTTACAGATCGCTTTTCCGAGCCCGCGTTGACTGAACGCTGAAGCAAGCTCGCCATCTCCGAGCCCCTGGAGGACCCAGGTTGCCGTCACCGTGAGATCATCTATAAATGCTCTTATGGGGGGCTGCCGAGTGCCAGATACTGACATGGGCCCTATACATTCTACCTCGGCTGACTTCACAATCATGTTCATGGCCAGGGAGAACAGTGGCACTGAATTAATGCAGTCAGTTATTATTCCTTTCTAAAGGTGTTGCCAAGCAGATGTTGATGATCCTTATGTCACCCTGAATTAAAAGATGTTATAATAGTCCAGAATGAGGTTTTGGATGGACTCTGGGACATGATGCCTTGCCAATGTTGTTTCCACCAATTTATGGGGAATGGATCCAAAGGCGTTGGCTAGGTCCAGCCAGAGAGCTGCCAGATCTCCTTTTCTCTCTCTTGCCTGCCGGATCAGTTGACTCACAACTCCGGTGTGTTCTAGACATCCAGATACTCATGGGACTCCCCATTTTTGTACTGAGGTGTCTATGTATCCATTCCTCAAGAGTAATTCAGTTAGCCTTTGGGACACCATCTTGAAAAAGATCTTACCTTCAACACTGAGCAGTGAGATGATACGAAACTGCCCGATGTTACGTGCACCCTCTTCTTTTGGAATCCACACTCCTTCTGCAGACCTCCACTGGGTAGCGACTCTTCCTCTTCGCCAGATGACCTTTATAATCTTCCGCACAAGAAGTCTTGGGCACTGCTTATAGACCCTATATGGAACTCCACTTGGGCTAGGGGTGGAACTGGATCTTGCTGTCATCACTGCTTCTTTGACTTCTTTCAAGGTAGGCTCAGAGGTGTTGAACTGGACCATGGGCTTTGGAGGCTTTACCAGTGACCCACACAGGCCGAGATCCTGTTCCTTTAGTGGGTTGCTGAAGGTGATAGTGAAATGGTGGTTAATCTCCTCTGCAGAACACGTTAGGTCACCACTTTTCTTCTGACCTAGTAGTCGCTTGGTGAAGCTGAATGGATTAAAAATAAATGCCTTGCGCTTCTTGGCCCTTTCCTTTCCTTCTGTGCCACTCAGCTCGCCTGAATGTAATAAGCTTCCTCCTTGAGATCTCTCTGAGCTCATGCAAGGCACTCCTCTCCTCCTCCTTTGCTGCCCTGAACTGGCGCTTTGGGATTTTCAGCACCTGCCTGAGCTCCTTGATCTTATACTTCCGCCGGTTTGGTCCCACTGATTTACTAGCTCTGGGTCTTTCTGTGACACCAAACCGTTCTGCGCCTCTGCTCATGATGAGGGTGCACATGGTTTGTAGTTTATGGTCAGCACTACCTTTGGATGATGACTCCAAGATCTTATCTATGTCCTCATCCAACTGGAGCCACTCCTTCTTGTTAGTGGCAGGCCACTTCACCCGATGTTGTTCTGATTTTCCTTTCTGAGGAGGGACTTGTGCAGCTTGGAGGTTCCGGGCTCTGTGGGGTGGATCCGGTCCTGGCTCCTCCTCCGTCTGACCAGGGTCTGCGGCCAACAGATCATTTACTGTTGCCCTGGCCACTGCACCTGTGCGTTGCTTGACTCGTCCATCCTTTAAGAAGGACATCTTGGTCTGGTGGATCTTGAGACGTGTCAGGTTTTTACACACCTTACCACAGACTGTGCTCTTTGTCAATTTGCTGGAGTCATTACCAATATCTCCATTTGGGATTCTCACAACAATCCACCACCCCCCAGCAATATGCTGTGAAGACGAGACGCTGCACTGTTCAGCACTTTTTCAGATAATTACATTTGTATTTTTTTATGTATCTGAGCAATGTTCTTTTATAAAAAAAAAAGGTTTGTTTAAGAAATGCATATCTTACAACCATACACAATCTGTATACTTTTTCTGTTAAAAAGACTTGAAAAGACTCTAAAGTCAAACCTTAGGACTTTGGACTTGACTTGAGACTTGTTGGCCTTTGACTTGGGACTTGACTCGGGACTTGCTTGTCTTGACTTGGGACTTGACTCAGGACTTGAGGGCAATGAATTGAGACTTACTTGTAACTTGCCAAACAATGACTTTGCCCCACCTCTGGTAAAACCTCTATAGTTGTTGTCTCTCAAAAGCAAAAGTCGACGGTAAGTAAATGAAGCCTTTTTAAAATAAGCACCAGGCCGTTTGGTATACTGCCCACCCACATGTTGTACAGACCTGAGAAAACTTGATTTTCACCTTGGTCTGAATGAAAATGCAAATACATTCTTCACCACTAGATGCTGCTTTTTAAGCATTAATGTGCCCCAATTAAGTAACTTTTTTATTTATTTCTATAGCGCTTTTAACAATACAGATTGTAGCAAAGCACTGAACATTATCAAATAGAAGAACAGAGTGATCGTAATGTATAACGACGAGAATTAAACTTTATTTATCAAATGCAGAGACGGTCTCTGTAGTCAAGACGACGGTAATCACTGGAAATCACAGTTTCCTGTGATCGAAGATAGTGTGAGCTGCTGCTTGGAAATTTTGCCAAATTCATACTAAATTATTTATAAAGTTTCAGATTCTGCAATCTTACTATATGTGTACAGTATGCATGTACATTAAGTTGGCTCAGTTGTTCGTTGGCTCTTTTGGCACCAAATTTATTTGTTTATTTTTGATACATTTGTATTTTTAAATATATAAAGCAATTTAATTCATTTGGATGAATTTGTCTCTTTTATCAGATTTACCAATTGTTATCATTCATATTTGTGCTGATCATTTAGGAACAATAAGTACAATTAAACTGCTAGCAATAACTTCAGAGAATTGGGTGGGCCAGAGGGGCTGCTGTGCTAATATTTTGTGGCTCCTCCCCTATAGCAGATCAAATCTCACTCCAAACTTTTGCTAAAACTTGAGAGCCCTGTTGAAGTATTGTGTTTTACTTAAAAAACAGTTTAGAGAAGGTCTACCTACCTTTAGGGTTCCTGAATTTCTGGAATGTAGGCTACTACTGTATATTTCTAAATATCCTATCGCTACACTTAATGGCAATATTGGACTGGTCTGATGGACTTGGTTGAACAAAAATATACAATATTTTGTAGCTTAAGCTTATGTATTCAGTCATTATTCAATGGTATACTAAAAATCTATATGAAAAAAACTTACTTCTTACTGTTCTCTGGTCAAATATTTACATGCGATTAAAATGCAATTAAATTCGATTAAATAATTACAAAGCCTCTAATTAATTAGATAATTTTTTTTAATCGAGTCCCGGCCCTAGTTCACATACAACTACATCACACACTGCATGAACGATCATATGTGAAAAGGCATAATAGGGGCACTTTAAAAACAAGCTCACAAACACTGAACAAATAAGGTCAAAATAAATGCATATTAAAAGTAAATGACCTTGCATGCATAAATGCATTCAAAATTAAACAGGTGTGAGTTGGCTGTGTGTAATGGAAAGCAGGGCTTTTATAAACTAGGATAATCCCTCAGAGCCTCCTTTTCATCCGAGAATAAATTCAAAATGCCACCTACCCTGACTAAGGTTTAACCATTTGTCATATAAAACCCAATACACACTGCCACAAAAGAGATAAGATGTGCATTTTCTGCTTTTTACAAAGCTACCCCAGCCCACACTTGAGTTTACATTCATGAATCAAAGTTTACAAGGTCAAAGTTCACATTAAGACTCTGTTTCACTCTGAAATATGTCACAATACATAAATAAAGTCAGCCATAACTTCTGTTACATGGCTTTGAGTTCACTGAGCAGGACACTGAATATAAGATGATGTCAAGTTAAAAGGGTGAGATGCAACAGAGGTTTGCTTTTTTTACATTTAAGCTGCCACTACCTTTTTCTAGTTGTAAAGGTTAAAGCAAGGTTAAGATTCTTTTGGACTTAAACTCAAGTTGGACTGTTCATTGTTTGGGACTCCCAAAACCAAAATATGAACCTTTTAGGGTAAATTAAAAAACAAAATGTCTACTTTTTGAAAAAAAAAAAACACCACATTCCAGGAGTCTGGCTTTTTTCACTAACAAAGTGAACAAAGCATTTGACACTTGACATGTTACCAGGTAAGTCATCAGGTTTTGTGAGGGATGGGTTAAATGCAGGTGTCTGGGTGTGTCATCCTCGAACCCCTCAGTCTCTCTTGGTCTCTCTCTCACACATACACACACTCATATGTTTCTCTGATGGCACTGGAGTTTCTCAGATGGATGTTCAGGCTTCTGATGATCCTGTTTCTCATTCAGGGAGCGTGTGTGATGTTTTATTACACACCTGACACACACTTATCCAGGTAAACATTTTCATATTTACATATTTCTTGGTAATTATCTGAATATTGCGGTTTTCTTTTTAAAGTATGTTAGATTCATATCCATTTCATAGTTTCTAAGGCTTACTGAGTTGTTATTTAATTGCTACTAACAACATTGTGCCTGCTATCGGGAGGTGCTAAATTGTTTTGGGTTTTTTTTTTTTTTTAAGTGGTTTAAAGGTCATTTTAGGTGGAAACGTCATTGTAGTTTTAGTCAGGACACCAATTTTTTATATTTATATTTAACATATTGTTTAGTTCAGGCCTGGAGGCTCAGAGATAGATTGTTCAGCTGCATGTGTTTTGTTCTGTAAAGCTCTGCTTGGTTTCTGCAGTCCCTTACTTTAGTCAAATTATGTTTAAAATGCTTGTTGTATTTCTGTACAAATAATTCTGTGAAATCTGCAGGTGAAGTCCAGTTTATCTGACACTCATGACATCCGCACGTCCTGATTTTGCTGAGTTAGGCGTGTTCCCGGGTTAACATATTTTGTTGACCCTGGAACAACATTGTATTCCAAATTTTTTGTTTTGACCATATCTCTACACCTAAACATATCCCTACCCATGAGTAATGCCTAAAATCAGAGGAAACGATAGATGACTGACACTGATGTCAGGCAGCAAACACTGATTGTAAACCTAAACTTCACAAAAACTTCACTTTGAATGTTTGGAAATTTAAAATGAGATAAAAATAACTGATTTAAAAGCATTTTTAGCTGATGAATGTGTTCTGATAATTTTGGCACCCACTGTATATGATTAACTTCTGCTGCTTGTGATGTTAATGAGTGAGATCTTTATAACAGTGCAGCAGATAGTGACTGAAGGTGTGTGGTATATTCATGCGGTATATATATCATTTAGAGCTTTAGAAATGCGTATCAAATGTTTATAGTGTTAATGAGCTGCAGTAATAAAGTTAGATCTTCTTCCAGAGATGGGATGACGGACACGCTTCAGCTGCTGCGCTGCGCTAAACTCAGAGACAGGTTTTCCGTTATCAAACCGGCC
>JAUMHQ010042267.1:0-10480 GCA_032361165.1 Enteromius paludinosus | reverse complement strand
CACGTGACGTAACCTTATCAAAGAACTTAATAAAATATGAAAATAGATATTCCCAAATATTTAATATAGGCTATAGGAAATTGCACGCAACATACATGGATTTTTTATTTAATTTTGTTTTAAATGACCCGCCCCAACCTGCCTCGCAAATAAAGTGACAATTTCTTTACCCGCCCCAACCCGACCCGAGGGGTCCGTGGGTTACGAGACGACCCGGGCATCCCTAGTTTAGACCATATGAACAACACTCTTTTGTCAAGTAAAGCAAATAATACAAATAATAATATTTCCCTCACACTTTACATCTAAGAATTTGTTTCTCAGATTCTGAGTATACATCTTGCAATAGTTTTTATAAAAAAAAATAAAAAAGGTAGTTTGGTCTGTGTACTTGGAAACACATTTCCCTTTTGAAATGAGAAAATCCCAAATCAGGAGCTGCATTAAAAATGACAACAAAAGGTCATGCCTTTGCCCTGAAGTGAAAGTGAACAGCAAAATGTGCTGCTTTAGAGCGTCTCTGTCTCTCTGGAGCTGTTCATTAATCTGGTTTTACGATAAGAAGTAGATAAAATGTAGCTGCAATAAACACATCAAGGATCCGTACACCTGCAGCAGTGGGCGATTTTGGTTTTCTAATTTTAAAAGGAACATCTGTTGGCCGCCAAAAACATGGACCCTAGTTGTGACTTTTTAACTAAATTCTTTTTCAACGCATTACTGACTTTAAATCTCATTTCTTTTCTTCAAGACTTTTGAGAAATTGTAATCTACCAGGAAAACCCAGCTGGAGTACCTGACAGAATGATGGGCTCCACCTCGTCGTACTCCCTCAGAACCCACAGAAACAGACGAGCCAGGTCCAGAGAATAGATGAACTGCCGCAGAGCACGTCCTGTACCCCAGACCTCCAGAGGTTTACCTTCCTCTACAACACAAACACACATAATTTACCCAGGGGACAGAACTTTAATATGGCCGTATATCCACCCAGAAAGTTAAATGTGTCTCACTCTTTGCCAGGTATGTCTTGTGGATCAGTCCTGGCAGGACATGACCGTCCTCAATGTTGTAGTTGTCATGGGGTCCGAATACATTTGTGGGGATGATGGATGTGTATCGCCGACCGTACTGCTGAAAGTACGCTCTAATACACAGAAACACACACAGAGAATGGTTTTTAAAGTTCTGAAACATAAACAAACATTTCCCCTATAACTGAATTACAATAAATATTATCATGACAATTATTCGCACTCATTACAAAATCTTATTTCTACAATAAAATTACATGCATTAAAAAGGAAACATTTAAAATGCTAAATATTACTTATGGCGTTTGTTCTTCTGCATTTGAGTTATAATTAAAAATAATTATTTTTTAGTATTTTATCGGTCACAGCAATGAGAATTTGGGGTCAAAATGTTCTTGATATTTACACATGACAGGTTGTAACACGTAAGGGCTCATGTACATGAGTTCTCTGTAGTTTACCGTGGTTTAAGAATTAGTAAATCAAGCTAAAGAGTAACTGTCAATTCTTTGTTCGTTCTGAGGAAGTGCAACGAGGTGAAGTCGTCATCATTCTGTCAGTTACTCCAACTTTCCACACTGTTCCTGTTAGTTGTGTAATATCTACATTGTGAAGTGAGTCTTTGATAAGGATGCGGCATGTGGCCAAATGTGGTGTCTCATACTTTTTACTGCTAAGCTTCCATTATAAATCAATGAGTCACTTATTAACACTTTACTGTGTATGAAATTGAGTTGCAATAAGGAGATTTAGACGCAACGTGTGCTCTGTAGACATGACTGTGTTCGGCTCCAGTGCAGCACTTTAACCTTTAATGCATTAAGAGTAGTTCTGATTATAATTGCATAGTTAACATTTCCAGCATTAGCTCAGATTGGCAGCTGTTTTAGTAAAAAGTCATTTTAAAAATGCATTTCATAACACCCGATGATAAAAATTATTTAACGGGGTACACAAAAAAAAGCTCATGACACATGGACACTGACTTATTCTGGACATCAATCATGCGTTTGGCGTAAGCATAGCCAAAATTCGACTCATGGGGCGGACCATTGTGGACCTGAAACAGAGTGAAAGAAAAACACGCCTCATAATCTCTCTCAAATTATACAACAGGAATTGAATGGCCTTGTTAAAATAAACTTGATCTACTGGTTTCTAAGTTTTCTGCAAAAATATTTACTAATATTTAGTTACAGTATCTTTTCACAAGAGAATGAATAATCAAGAAAAAATTGCCCTTTTAAA
The DNA here is from genome assembly GCA_032361165.1 of Enteromius paludinosus. Lineage (NCBI taxonomy): Eukaryota > Metazoa > Chordata > Actinopteri > Cypriniformes > Cyprinidae > Enteromius > Enteromius paludinosus. Next base: position 8,198 of record JAUMHQ010042267.1, on the reverse strand, counting down.
GAATGCTTGATGTAAACCATCCCAATATCTGCTTATTATATCTGTGTGTGTGTGTGAGAGAATTTACCATGGTCTCATCTATAGGGTAGGAGGTTTTATCTGGAAATATACATGTGGAAAGGCAAGAAACGACCTTCACTACGCCAAACTCGTGAGCTGCCTGCATCACGTTGTCATTAATAAACACATTATTTCTCTGAAAACAACATACAAATATGGTTAGTACACCGTTTAATTACTCTACACTAATATATGTCTAACATTTGTATATTTACAAGTTTATTAACGTTAATAATTACCCAGAAGTCCAGGTTCTGTCTCATGTTCCTGAAGAGTCCACCCACCATAGCAGCCAAATGAATGACGTGCGTTGGACGATGTTTCTGAAAGACTGCCCTTGTCTCTTCAGCACTCCTAAAGCAGCACATGTACATATTTTTACAATCCAAATGAACAACTAGCAAACAATAAAGTCTACTTAATCCTAAAATTCCATCAACTGTTTCCAAACTTTGTGATATTACTAAATTTACATGACAGCAATATGCAATTAAACAGGCGCTTCTCCTGACCAACAGATTTGCATACATCTCTGCTACACATTTCTATGCTTCAAAAGTGGTCTTTTTTTTTTTTTTTACAGATGAAAGCAAGTGTTGTATTTCATTTGGAAACCAAGGTCCTAGAGCCTGGAGGAAGGGTTGCATGAAGTGCATTGTTGAGTTTGGATTATTGTCAAGAGGAACATAAGAAACAAGAGACCAAAAATGCAGATGAGCCGAAGGCCACTGTCAAAGTAACATGGGCTTCCATACCACCTCAGCAGTGCCACAAACTGATCACCTCCACGCCATGCCAAGCCGAATTAAGGCAGTGGTAAAAAGGAAAGGTATAGAGTACATAAACTTTACTGTACAAGTATGAATATGTTAGCCCAGCTCAGGGCCCAAAGAAACCCACAGAGAAAAAGCAGGAAGTCCCAAGGTGCATTTGAGAAATATAATGCACCAGTATTTTATGAGATGAAATGTATGCAAGATATGGGGAAGTTATTTCAGTATCACAAAGTAACAGAGTGTGACGACATTGAATATGATAAAATAATTATTGGAAGGAGGAAGTAAAAAGCAGAGGGTGTGTTGTGTGACACGTATGATACAGCCATCAGCAGCGCTACACCTGCCAGCTGCAGCACATGAAACAGAAGTAGGCGAAGAAAATGAGGAAGACCCCAAATTAATTCCTGAAACCCCACTACGGGTACTGGAAACACGAAAAGCACCCCCTGCCTCAAAGAAAAAGAAAGCTCAGGCCAAAGATAAAAGAAATAAATGTATTACAGCTCCGATAGCTGAAGCCTCAGGACCAAATGGACCGATGCTGGCCTTAAGACCCCAGCAGGGAATGGATCATCGAAGACTTCACAACGACTGCTCAAATGCGGCAAATACAGATTTCTGCAAAGCCATTGAAGCCAAAGTTGTGGAGGAAGCATTTCTCGCATTTGTGGACACAGCAAGCATTGCCAGCTGTGTGCAAGAAAAAGAGTCTTTATCATCGTCTTTATCATCTGATTCTACAGGAAGAGCCAGAGCAGACATTTGTGCAAATTATTTTGCAAAAGATGTGTTATTCGCAACAAACAATGTGGCAAAAGGGTAATCACAAATTGCCAAAACAATTTGACAGGCCCGTTAAAATAACTGATGACAGATTTAACTGAACTGTCCCCATGCCAAGGCAAAAAATATTGTCTTTTTTTGTTGAGACATGTAGTCAACGTATGTTGAAACTTTCCCAACATCAAAGCAAGATGCAGCAGCAGTGACAAAGGCTCTGTGAACGAATTAAAAACGAAATGGTCCGATGTAAAGCTGCAGGTTAAGAGGAGAATAGCGGCGCACCGTCAAAGTGTGGATCGTACAGGCAGGGGAACGGGCTGAACTAACACCCTTTCAGGAGAGACAATCTCCCCAATATGTAACTTAGAAGTCATCTTAATAGATTACGATTATAATTAAGGAGTTTTTGTTTTCAATTTGTTTTGTTCATTTAAAGCTTTCTATAGATACTATAGATTTATCATGTCTTTTCTGTTCATTTTTCTCCTGTTCCTGTTCAAGAAGCAAAGGCAGAAGATCACGTTTTGTTGATATTTCACACAAATAAGACCCTTTACAGTTCTGAATGATGGCTCTTACCTTGACAACGAAGGCTATTTTGTTTCCACTGAAAGAATAAAAGTGATTGCACTGGTGCCTCCGCAACCCTGTCTCACGGTATTTATTCGTGGCAGGGACACGTTTATTTAGTCCAGCACGTTTTTTAAAATAAGATACATCCAAATTAAATGCATTAGTTTGCTGGACTTACGAAAATAACGAAATAAACGTGTCCCTGCCACGAATAAATAGATTCAATTAAATTACGTGACTAAATCACGAACTGCCGTGAGACTCCAGAGCGAGCTTCCAGTCTCTGATCACATGTGGATATGCTATAGCGCACTTATATTATAGTGAGGTTTAATGTTAAAACATTTTTATATGGTTGAATTATTTTAGTATGTAGGCTACAAGTCGTGATGATTTGAAAAGGCATCAGCTCACTTTCTGTCGCTGGCCATTTGGTCTTTACTTTTAAAAAACAAAAAATTATAGGCTATTTAACAAACAAAACTGCTCCAAACGTTTTTCTAAATTGACTTAAATGAAACGAAAAATAATAACTGTGCCATTACACACAAAACTATATTAATAGCAGTAACAGTAGTAAAAGCAGTAAAAGACTGGTCAGAGCGGCAATATTTCGGTGTTTACATGTCTGAAAAATATTTCGATTAAAATCGGCGTAGGTCACCTATGTAAATACGATTATGCTTGCTGCGATTATGAGCATAATTACATTATTATAATCGAAGTATTGTGTTTACATTAGGGTTGGGTCGATGGACGATGGCATCGTCTATCTCCGATGGCCGATAGACATCACGATGCTGAGCCGGTATCACAATCCTCCGCCGCAGCAGCAACCAGCTCGCGAAAAACACACTTAATCTATGGCGGCAAATCTATGGCATATAATAAGCGAGCGCACCACTAATGCTCGCGAGTGCGGTAAATGATTGCGGCAAGAGGAAAACAGATGTACATGCGAAGAAACGGGGCCGCGAGCTCATTTCAAACCCTCGTGCGCTTGAACATCGCGATGTTTCACATTAGACATCGTACAATGCCAAATTGGTCGACATCGCCCACCCTAGTTTACATGAGGTAAAGTTTAATCGCAATATTGCCAAAATCTAATCATAATCGCATTAAGAGGGTCCATGTAGACTAAGGGTTGTATACATTTGCAAATGCTTTTATATGTTCTATGTCACATAATTGGTATACAAATATTGTGTCAATTAACCCATTTTACCAATTCTACATTAATAGCGATGTTTTTCACATGTGTTGGTACTTTGATACTTAGGCCAAATCCCAATTCTATTTTCTACCCCTTTGCCTACCCCTCGCCCCTTCCCCTTGCCCCTTGAAATAAAGTGGAAAGGGGAAGGGTTAAATATTTTCCCCTAAGAAATGGGACACCACTACTACACTGTTATACGTCATCATCCATTGTCACTAGCTTCTAACGTTACGTCAGAGGACATGCGCCGATGTAAGCACCGTTCATTTACATGTACACATATGGCCGTATCTAGCCCTTCCCCCTACCCCTCCAACCAAAGGAGAATTGAGACCGTGAAAGTGTAGGGGTAAGGGGTAGAATTAGGATTGAGCCTTTGTAGTGTGCAATTTAAAACAATTCCCTCTAGGAGTCGCCAACGGACATAAAGCAAATATGCACAAGAAATAGACGTACGCCAGACATGAAGTTGGCGTGGACTAACGCACATTCTTACGTTCATTTCATTGTTAGTAAATCCCAACGGGAGCGTGAAATCTGGCGTACGCACAGCGTTGATACATGAGGCACCTGGTGATTTTGTGGTGGTACAAGATCTAAGGAAAAAGAGCTGGAAGGTGAAAAGGTGGTTGGAAACGTTGCAGGTGCTTCTGACTACTCACACGGATGTGAAGGTAGCTGAGAGGGCAACATGGATACATGCCAGCCACTGCAGGAAATTCTACTGGCATCTCAGAAAGAGGAGCGAAGGAAGTAGAGATGTGAAGCATGTGTAAACAAGTCAACAATTTTAAAAGTGCCTTTAATGATTGCAAATGAATATGTGGGAAAAATAAAGCTTAAAAATAGGAATTACGATAGAGTCTTAAAGTGCTTAGATGAATTAGGTATTATAGGATTAGAATTATTTATTATTTTGCAAGGTCCATATTTGGAATTTGAGAAGTGACTGAGAACCCACCCCATGTCAGAAGTGGAGTAGCAGTGATTACTCTTTTAGCCCGGCTTCCAAAGAATGAATATGTATTTGCTTTGCAACCAATTGATTGGCTTTCACAAACAGAATTAAAGTAACTAGGAGTCTATAAATTGCTACCTATATCATGTTGTTTTCATATTCCAGATAATAGTGACAACTAGGGCTGCACGGTACATCGTTTCATCATCGTCATCGCGATGTACGCATGCGCGATAGTCACACTGCGGCAGTCACGATGCAGGACAAAACAAAATAAATTGTGTGTGTCTGATTTAAAAATGTACTTTCTGTATTTCTAAACTTTCTATTCACGGATCTATATTTGTCTAATATAAAGTAATTAACTAATATTTAAAGGTTCTTTAAAAACGCCAAAGCACACGTTGCTTCACGTACTTCATGCATGCAGTCTCTGTGTGCGCATGGCGAAATGAGCGCGGGACGGGAGAAAAGTGCTGAAATGGAAGATTTGGTCGCAAAAAGAAACGCAACGTCGGTCATATGGAAGTGGCTCTCTGGTTTACTTATTAGTGTGGCTCTCAAGAAAAAAAAAAAGTGGACCACTGATATAGTGGATAGGGAATGATTAAGATGAAATATGATTTGTATTATTGATTTGCAACTAATTTTCTACAGTTGGGGCAGTTTAGAGATCTTTACATGTTGGATATACATTCTGGGCTGCTAAAGCTCCAAATACGTAATCATGAAGACTATTTAAAGGTTATGTGCAGACAAGACTACAGCGTACTGAGCTTCTAAAAAACTTGATCATTATTGTTATTACATAAAATGCACTTATAATTAGAGCTGGGCGATATGGCAAAAAAAGTGATCACGATTTTTTTTTCCCATATTGAACAATCTCGATTTTTAGTCACGATTGTTTTATCAGAAGACCCCCCCCCCCCCCTTTCTGGAATAAATCAGAAAGAAACAAGTGATACGTTTTTGTTTTTTAACAAATAAAGCAAATAGCATGTTTTAACAAGAGCCATCTAGAAAATGCCACAACAAACATGTAGTTTTGCGTTGTGATTACGCAATGACGTCATCATGTAAGTAATATGATAATAAGAACCTATTTATTGTGCATCTGGATGTAATGTTTTAATATAATATAATACGGCGCCTCAAAGAGTAGAGACATGACAGGCTTACGCTTGTCAGATACTACGTGATGACATCACTGCAAATTAGAGCATGACATCATCTGGCAACATTTAGCTACTTTTCGAGCAGACAGCTACTTTTCATTTGTAATAGTTGTTAACACTGATGCTGCTATAACTGTTCTGCCTCGCAGAGGAGATAATTTGTGTGCATCTGTGTGAAACACGCATAGAAAAAAAAGAAGGACAGAAAGAACGGCTCCCACAAAGCCGCGACTCGGCTCCCATCGTTCATCTTTATGAGCCGTTCAAAAGAATCGGTTCGTCCACGAATGTCACAACTCTAGCAGACAGCGCGGTGCCAGGACAGCGGGTTGTGATTTGTTGTCGTGCACTTTACTGCAGCATGTTATGCACGTGATTGAGAAAGTATACCCACAGCTGATCACCGTGATCGAACTTAATTTCATCACGATCACAAATCCAGATCGTATAATCGCCCAGCCCTAGCCAGTTCTGATAATTTGAGGTTGGAAGTGGATTATTACATCCTTCGTCGGCCGCCACTGCTTGCCTTTGTCAAAGTACATAGTTTATATAATCCTTGCCTACCCAACGTGTCAATTTCAGCGATAAGTAGGAATCAAAGGTCAACTGCTTCATTTGCCAAGCCTCCAGTATGATTAGTCCTGCCCAGTCTAACAGTCACAAATGTTTTCAGCAGTCTAAAATGGGTCAAGCAACAACATTTAATTTATTTGTCAGGTAAAATTATATCAAGCCAATTACAAAATTAAACAGTGAGAATCCAATTCAATTTCAATGCATCAAGGATATATTTTAAGAATAGCAAATGCATACCTGACTGTCAGAGAAAACGCGCTGCCACAAGAGGAGGCCTAGAGAGGCTTTCACATGTTGCAGCGCAGAGGTTATTGTTTACTGTCCTGAGGGTCAGTTTTCCAGATGAACTTTTATTGTTTTATTGCCTGCTCTGGGCCTCGAGACTCTCCTCATGTTTTGCCTGCCTGCGCCGGTCAAAGCAGGCGTTCTTACATGTGCAGTATGTGATTTGATTTGAACAGAGTGAACATAACTTATGAAAATTAGCCTGCCAAACTGGCTAGTGATTTAACAGCTTTTTTAATAGCTCATTTTTACCTGTAGTTGGCTGGTGTTAATTTCAAACACTTCCAACTTAAATATGTGACCCTGGACCATAAACACAGTCATAAGGTTAATTTTATTTTATTCTTTTCCAAGTTACATTCATGTATGGACAATATTTGGCAGATATAAAACTATTTGAATATCTGGAGTCTGAGGGTGCAAAAAAATCAAATACTGAGAAAACTTATGATTAACTTGTGAATAGTGTGATTTCGCATGTCTTTAACTTAGATTGGTGGTTATTAGGTATTGTTTGCACATCTCTACAATTCAAGTCGTTTTTTAAGGTAATATACAGTCTTTTTGTGGAAGGCCTCGACAGAAACTACATAGAGCTTTTGTGCAACTGATATTTTTCCCTTTTTAGAGCTGTTAAACTCCTGTCTGCTTTTATCTCTATCAGGAGTCAAAGAAAAGGTTTGATGACGATGAGGAGTTTAAGAGGAGGGCCTATCAGTGTGTGGTTAAACTACAGAGCAAAGAGCCAGACTTCATCAAAGCCTGGAACCTTATCTGTGATGTTTCCCGCAATGGTATGTATTTGTACATACATTGATAGACAATATGTTCCCTTTAGTGGGAAGTATAATATGAATTGTTTATGGCTGAAGAACGTAGATGACTGATTTTACTGAAGTAGATGATCTTTTTTTTTTTTAAAAAAGGGACAATACACACTAATTAACATGAGTGAACAAGTCTGCTATGTAAATGTGCCAGATTTAGCCATTCATGCTAATTTTCATCTGATGTCCTTGGCAGGTTGATGGTAATAAATAAAGTCCACAAGTACACAAAGTAGTAACCCACATTTTAGAGATTGAGCTAAAAACCTTGGACTGCTTCACAGAACATAGTACTTCTACTTCTAACATAGTAGAAGAGGTTTTGTGTATTTTAAACACGTTTTAAAAGCTGAGCTCTTTTCCACACGTTTGCACTTCTTTTCCCTTTAATTCAATCAAAGCTGAATGCAGAGGACAAATAGTTTGTTATAGCAGTTTAAATGCTAAGGGCAAAGATGCCTTGTACCACTGCCTGTTCCTTGTGACACCAGCTCTAGACAGGATCTATTTTTATCCCTTAATCAGACCCTTCAGTCCCCCCCCAAATCATACCTGGTCTAATTTATGTAACATATTTTAGCTCAATAAGGGAAATATAGATATGTATATACATAATTACTATTAATTATGATTAATTGCAATTATTTATATTAGCTGCCAGTAGAGACTGTAGCAGAATTACCATCAACTTATCTGTTTAAGGATAAGCCATTAAGATAGAGCTAGGATTTAAGTTATGAAAAGAGAGTCAGTTGACCAGCTGTAAAACCATCAGTGCCGTTCAAAACGGATCCAATAACTAATTACTTGAGTTACCCAAAAAGTCAAGGCTTAGGCCTAGTGTAAAACTTAGGGTTAAGACTAGGGGTGTAACGGTTCACGTATCGTGTATCGTACGGTTCATGGTCATTTTCCAAATCATAGTGATCATCCCTATCCCCTTGTTAGTGGGAACTT
>JAUMHQ010042266.1:0-10483 GCA_032361165.1 Enteromius paludinosus | reverse complement strand
TTTCTCTTAGCCCTTCGTTTGAAGTGAGGTCCCGAAAAATCTTAGTTTCGAGGGCTATCTAGCCCTTCCCCTTACCCATACCCCTCCGATCAAAGGAGAATTGAGACACCCTCAGTGTAAAGTGTAGGGGTAAGGGGTAGAATTGGGATTGGGCCTAAATGTAACATAAGGGTATGTTCACAAAGCGTCGAAAAACGAGTGGAAAACGCGAGGCGCATCGCTTCCTCCACCAATTTCAAATCGATTTGAGCTCGCTCGTCTGTAGCGTCTGCTGTTACTAGGCAACCATGAAAGCGCTGTCAGTTACAAAATCAATTCTGCTTTGGATTTTAAAACTCTGTTGAAAATGAAGAGCTTGCGCGCGCGCAAAACGCGCTGCATTTGAACGACCCATAAGCCTTTGGTGACACATACACCACGAAATTAAATTGTGGATCTCTCCTGTCGTCTCCCCTCATGCGGATTGTCCCGCAGGAAGAAACGGCGCCCTGGATGTCAGTGGATGGCGCGCACGGTCTACGAACACGGGACGCTCAGCTTTCACCATTTGAAATAGCTCGAATCTACTTTTTATTAAGTTTTAATTAATCAATAAATACCATCCAAGGCTGACTTTTCCAAAATAATTCTTTATTTGCTGCTAAGAAGAAACCCCAGAAGTTGTGGAAAAAAAAAATGTAAGAAATTCAAATTTTTTTAAGTGTATTTTTGCCGTATCGAAAACATACCGAACCGTTACACTACTGTATCGTATTCGTGTCGAACCATGATTTTTGTGAACCGTTACACACCTAATATATATATATATATATATATATATATATATATATATACACACACACACCCGTATATATATATATTAGTGCTGTCAAATGATTCACAACTTACAAATAAATAAAATCAGCTGCAATGAAGAAATCACAATTACCATGTTACATAAAAAAGAGCCACATGGTCAGTAAGGTCAGAGAGCCACAGAAGGGTTCTAGAAGCTGAAGGTTAATCATCTCCATTAATGAATACATAAGACTAAATGACCGGTTTTTGAGAGACCTTGATAATGGGTGAAATGATTCACAGAAACTCAAGAACATTGAAAAGTATCGGCAGTAATCACAATTCTTAAGGGTTGCCACAATTAGAATAGGTACATAAGGCATTGTTTTCAGAGTTGTTCAACGTTTTTTTTTTTTTTAATGACTGCTAAGACCTTTATTATTATTAACCTTTTAAAATAAGCTACTAAAAGGATAATAATTGTTGGCCTTTCCAAGTGAAGAACCAGGGGTTAAGTGCTTCGATCAAAGGCACTATGGGGGCAGATAACAGTAATTGAAGTTGAGTGAAACTTTTATGTTAGCAGGATTACGTGCAATAGGGGTCAATCTATTTATGCATTTGTCAGTTAATGAACAGAAATGGATGAATATTGGCCATAATGGTGGATGTTTAGATTTTCTTCAATGACTTCATGGGAACTGCAAAGAAGTTCACAGGCATTATGAACTTGTTAAACCTACATTGCATGAACAAGAGCACCGTGAACACACATTTGTTTGAAATGACACGAGGGAGGTTACACCACCGAGAGGATGACAGCCTATATTTTCAATCTCCCCAATGGTTGTGAGTTCAGAAATTACAATAAAGTACAACTGTCCGACATAAAACAAGAGTTGAAAAGACCAAATGACAGACTGGAGGAAGCAGAGGAAAGAATCAATGAAACTGAGACCGCGCTTCAAGTAGCGCCATCGCTAATTAAGCGGCTAACACAGTGCCAAGCTCATCTGGAAGCCAGACTGATTGATCAGGAGGGACGTGCTCATAGAGACAATTTAAGGATTTATGGTATACCAGAGGAAAAAAGAAGGCACAGATATGATTGACTTGCTAAAAAATGCGTTGGACTTTCCTCGGGACCGTGAGCTTGGGATAGAATGAGTACATTGTGGTTTACTACCGAAACCCAACAAACCCACAAGCCAAGCCATGCTCAATTGTAGTACAACTCCAGAGAGTTTGGCAAAAGAAGAGGTGTTTTACAATGATGCCCGTTTTTTATATTGATCATGATTTCCCACCCATAGCGCTTTAAAAAAACTAAATTAAGTTTCAGACCCTTTACCCAGCAAGGATGTGTGTTTTCTATGACAATGGCACTCGGCTGTATCAGAACGCTGTGGAAGCAATGAGGGACATGGATTGTGTTGATATTATGAGGTGATATTAGCTATTAGTGATCTATCGTAAACATGCATAAAACTGTATATCATACACATGACGATATACAAGCACAATAACAATATATGACCTGAAGGATATGTGTTTACTAAAAGAAAGTTTTCCTGTGAATTAATTTAGGGAAAAGTCCATTGTCTTTTCAACAGGGAGAACTAGTCAGAGTTGCTTTGTTCACATTCTTTCAAGCAATAACCCGGTGTTATCAGTCTGTTGTTATGGAATCAGAGACCTGTTTTGCCTACCTTTCGGGAAAGGGTCCACAGTAGAGGATGGATACCCGACAAAAGCCCGGCCGTACCCGACAGGCTGGGCCGGGTTCGGACAGATATTTAGAAAGGATGCTAGGTCACATCAGCGCTGAATGTGTGCGCTGATGCTCTCATCTGTTGACATTTCCAAATGCCTTCCTACAGTTGCTTAATAAAAGTGTGCTTTCCACACAAAAAAATGCATGTGTCATTAGTATGAGAAAAAAAATAATAATTTAACTATGCCGGGCTGGGGTCGGGCTCAAACATAAATATCTTAATGCCTGTCGGGCTCGGGTCAGGTTTGGTTACTGCCCTGTTGGACGCGGGCCGGGCTCGGACAGAAAAATGCGGCCCGATCCGCACTCTAGTCCACAGACATAGTTTAAGTTACCCCTTGGGCTGGTAAAGCGGTATTAAAGATTATTTATTAAATGTAACAAATTGTTTGCACCTGATTGGTTCAAATGCTAGAAAATAAGACAGACTTTGATGACCCAATAGTGAAAATATTTATAGGTGCCTACAAAGGTATTTTAAATAAAGGTGTAATTTCTAAATTATGTAATGGTTATGGATGAATAATTCTCACTCTATTGAATACATTAAAGAAAAGTGGGAAAAAGAAGATAATGAAAAGGAAGGCATTCATAAGGAAAAGGAAAGAATATTTAACATTCACACTGCCTTTGCACTTTATTGCATTAAATGTGATGTATTGCAGATGAATGTGTTCAGAGATATCTGGTCCAAATGGACTGAATATGTAAAGCCGTTGCATCCAGATTTTGTAAAGGCATAAAAAGACTGTCCCGTACTGAAACCTTGAAAAAATATATATTATAGGCAATCTCTCTGAGTCTCGGAGAAAACACAGATTCAAATGACCTTATCTGACCTCCCCTGAATTGTATACATCTTATTAAAATTGTTCATTTTATTGAAATGTTTTTTTTTTTTTTTTTTTCTCTGTTTTTTGTTTCTTGTTTGTAAAAAAAGAAAAATTTATGGTAATGAAGAATGTAAATGCTTTTGATATGATGTAGTGTATTGTTTTTACCGTTTTACCGTTTTTCTTTTAAAAAAAAAAGAAGAAGAAATGACACGAGGGTGAGCAGATGATGAGAGTGTTGTCATTTTCGCATGAACTATTCCTTTTATGCTTGACTTTTAAATGCCTCAACTTGCAAATTCAAATGTAAAACCAGCAGTTGTTTTTGTACACAGAAACAGCAGGCGCAGTATTATGAGAACATCATGCATGCAATGAGACCTCAGCCAGAATATTTTGCAGTGGGATACTACGGACAAGGTTTCCCGTCCTTCCTTAGGGTGAGTGAATTTTGCATTCTTTAATGTATTTAATATATTGGAATGAGGGATGAGATTTTCAAACCATAACTTGGAGAACTGTACCTCCATTTGGTGCACAAATGTCTAATTTTCTGTTGTTTATGCAGTGTGAAATCTGTAAACTATGGATTAAATGGTGACACAAACATGCTGGCAGGGTCGGCTTGGTGTTTGGCATTTCAGCATCAAGCACTGCCAATGGAAAACAGATATTTTGATTACAGCTCTCCCCAAAGAGCTCTCTCAGTAATTGGGTTTTGACAAGAAAATAATACTTTTGTTTTCACAGTCATGGGTTTGGAAACCCTGGTGCTACACTTTTACAGATACAAGAGCCCCCTAGACGTCTAATAACATGAGTTATTGGTTGTGCGTGCATAGCAAACCATGGATATCCCTTGATTAAGAAGCAACACCCAGCATGTAAAAGTTGTGGCATATCATGTGGTCGTTTATACACTCTTCATTGGTTTTTACTGTGTCTGTTTCAAACAGAACAAAATGTTCATTTACCGTGGTAAAGAGTATGAGTGGCTGGAGGACTTTAGCTTGAAGCTGTTGTCTCAGTTTCCCAACGCTGTGAGGATGACCAGCACATCGCCCCCTGGTGACAACATCTGTAACTCAGCCGGTCAACGTATCCTTGACTCCTAACTCAGCAATATACTGACATTGTAGGTCAAATTGATTCAAATATTTAGATTCATTTGATTTGAAATTATATTTTTGTTTAAAACACATACTATTAAATTAAATAGACTAAGTATTATTATTATTATTTTTTAAAGAAATCAATGTTTTTAGAAAGGGATGCATTAAATTGATAAAGAGTGACAGTAAAGATTTCAAAAACACAAATCTAGACCTTTAAATGATACTGTAATTATATACAGTATTTAGATTCATTGATAGAATGTATTGATTAGTATAACTTTTATTTGAAAGTATTTAAATACTTGTGGCTTCTCTAGAGTATCTGAATGTCATTTGCATTGGATAAAAAAAAAAAAACAAGAAAAGCAATTGGCCTTTATTTCAAAGGAAAACAAAATATTTCACAGACTTGTTTGGCTGACCTGCTTTGATATTTAGTTTTATAATGCAGTGACATTTTTGTTATTTTTTATTACCACTATATATTTGAAATGGCTTTTTCTGCAAATTGCTTTAGGTTCAAAATGATACATGGAAGTTTTGCATCCAGTTTTTGTTAAAATCTTTTCTGAAGTTTTCTACACTTAATACACATTTCTGCAGATATTCAGTGTTTTACGGTGAAGCCTGTCTTAAATTTACCTTCAACTTTCAAGGACAAGGAACTTCCTGAACAAATCCTCAAGTATAATTCTACACACACTTTAAATCTCTTATAAATAATGCTCTTATAAATCTTCTCAAAAAGAAAACTTTTTCCCAGTTATTACAGGACAAATGAGGTGGAGAAGTTCCAATATTCAAGACCGTTCAGGAAAGGAGAAAAAGATCCTGATAATGAGTTTGCTGTGAGTTATTATTTCTATTGTTGGTTTTATCGCATACAGACATGCAAACATTAAAAAAATATTGAAGTGCAGCAGTTAACTGATAAGGCAGATCAGGATAATTGAGATGCATGAAAAAGCTGATTTCAGATTAAGCTCTGCTGGTATGTTTCTTAAGATTGTTGACATTGTATACATATTTTAGCATGTCTCAGTTGAAACTGTTAAGGTTTTAACAGCTGTTTTTATCAAGATTATTTGTTGTGACCTGCATAGAAAATTAATGCAGGAATCCCAGTCCTGACAAACCTCAAATCTGCATTTGAAAAAAGGTTATTTCCTAATTTTAAAGAAAAACTTCAGACACATCACAGTATTTGCTTTCAAACTGTGAAAAATATAACCAAATCTTATGCATTTTTCTCTTTTCTATACAGTGAATGTGCACAAAGTGTTTTTTTCTTTATTGTACAGCAGTAAGGATTAAATAAATAATACAATTCACTTTTTTTTTTTTACATTTACACCTATTAGTTGCTTATTAGCTTGCATGTTACAAGAATATTAGGCATTTATTGGAGCTAAATAAATACATACAGTATTATCCTTATTCTACATCCCTAATCCTACCCAATACCTAAATTTAACATCTACCTTACTAACTATTAATAAGCAGCAGATAAAGAATTTATTGAAAGAAAAAAGTCGTAGTTAATACGACAAGTGTTAATAATAAACAATTGTTACCTATTCTAAATTGTTACCAAACAAATAGATACGTAAAAGACTTTCTATTCTAGTGGTATTTCTAGTATTAAGTGCATAAAGTCTTTAAAAATGTGTTCCATATTTGATGTTCTTACAAGAACATGTGAATTCTTCGATCATAAGATGTATGAAGCATTCTTAATAATACAGATTAAAATATCAACCATTATAACCATACTTGAGAATTTCATGATATCTGACCCATAGACTGTAAAAAAAAACATGGATGTAGTGTCTGTGACATCACCTATTGGTTTCTGAAGAGCGTTCTTGAAGCTCAAAGTAGGCGGAGCTCACCGTCACCATGTTGGAATCACGTCACCGTGCGCCACATCCGGACTATTGAAAATGGGCACAGAGGCGGGGGCTGTTTGACAAAACCACACCCACCTGTCACAAGAGTGACAGCAGTACCAATCCACCTGTCACTCAAGTTGCCGAACTTTAAAAGGATGGGTAATTAAAAATCCCCCCCATATAGATAAATGGCTATATAGACCAAAACAATTTTTGAACCGGGCTGTAAACTTATTTTTTTCTGTTGAAAAGTTAGGTTTTTTTAACATTTTACAGCCGGCCTCTAGCGGCCAGTTGATGAATTGCAGTTTTAGTCACTTCTGTGTTGACTTTACGATAGAGAGCCGGAGGTTGCCGCTTCATCTGACCCCATTGTGCCTTTGATTAAAGACTGGAATACCAACTATTAATGTTCTTTTAGTCTTGTCCTTTCAGATTTATGTAAGGGGTAAATATCCAAGGACAAAGCAATCATTTATAATGTAGAGATTGTTAGCTCCTGGTGATGATTTCAATACTTTTAAAAGAAAGTAGATGTTTGATAACATTGGAGAATTGCCTGTATTGCCTATAAAATGTAATGTTGTTGTGATTCTGTGAACCATTTCACTAGCTTTCTAAACAAGAGCCTGTAATTCAGCCCTGTATAACTATTCATAAATGGAGATGATTAACCTTCTGTGTAAATTTGGCGTTCTGCCTTTGACCTCACAGACCATGTGGATCGAAAGGACCACCTATATTACAGCGTACCGCTTCCCAGGAATCCTCAAGTGGTTTGAAGTAAAATCCATGTCTGTGGTGAGTTACTAAAATGAAGACTAAAACTGTCTTTTATGGTCAGATATGAATACAATACTGATTTTAAAGACACCATGATATGATTCCTACTCAGTATCTTCACAAATGTACCTTATTTTGCTCATTTCCTTATTGAACAATAAAAATACAGAGTAAATACATTATTTTATATATTATGTTATGTAATTTATTCCTGTGATAGTAAAGATGAATTTTCAGCATCATTACTCCAGTGTGCAGTGTCAAATGATCCTTCAGAAATCATGGTCATATGCTGATTTGTTCATTAAACACACAATAAAATCAATATAATCTAAATTAATTTTTTAATTTGTATTAATTTTATCAAAAATAAATGTGGAATTTACAAAGCATTACAGCAGGGCTGTTCCAACTCGGGCCTGAAGAGCTGTGTCCTGCAGAGTTTGGCTCTAACCCTAATTAAACTCACCCGAAGTAGCTAATCAAGCTCTTACTAGGCATACTAGAAGCTTCCTTGCAGCTGTGTTGAGGCAAGTTGGAGCTAAACTCTGCAGGAAACTGGCCACCCAATTTGGACAGCCCTGCATTACAGTAATCAAGATGTGAAGAAATAAAATATGAATTACTTTCATCACTGAAAGATAAGACTGATTAGAGTTTAGTGATATTTTGCAGCTGAAAGAAACGATTCTTAACAACTGAATTAATTTGTCTGTCAAACTTTAACTCTGTTTCAAAAGTAAAACTTATATTCTTGACATAAGTGGCATGACAAAAAATTGGATGACAAAGTATTTAACGCATGCATCATCTCCAGACTTTATAGGTAAATACATTTGGATATTTTACAGCTTAAAAGTGTTAATAAAATAAAATAGAACAGAGAGGAAGCATACATAATAAAAATAACATTGGTCCCAAAATAGAACCTTGGGGGACCCCAAAGGCAATAGAAGATATTGATGACAAAATTAACAGATTTTAACAGGTTTTATTTTGCAGATAAGATGTATATCAACTTACAAGTGCAATTAAGATTAAGTATGGTCAGTCAGATCAAATGCTGATCTAAGATCCAGCAGAACTAAGGTAACATTGCTAGCAGTCTGTGCTCAGATTTTACATTGATAATCGGTCGAATGTTGTCACTCGTTTGTAGGAAGAGATCAGCCCTCTGGACAATGCCATAGAAACCATGGAGCTGGCCAATGAGAAGCTGAGTAATCTGGTGCAGAAGCAGGCGTGTGACCGCTCTCTTCCTGTGCACCCCCTCTCCATGATGCTCAATGGAATCGTGGACCCGGCTGTCATGGGTGGCTTTTCCAACTACGAGAAGGTTAGACTTTCTCCTCTTCTGCAGCTTGTTAATTTTTAACGAAAAGAAATCAAGCCCAAATCAAGCTATCCACCTGATAATACTGGCTAAATCAGTCAGATGTGGCCCATATATGCTCTGTCCCTTTTCTCCTGGTCAGATATGAAAAATTGATGCGTGCCTCAAGGCTTTAGGTCTGCTGGAGCACCGGATGATATTAATTTAAATTTCT
The DNA here is from genome assembly GCA_032361165.1 of Enteromius paludinosus. NCBI lineage: Eukaryota > Metazoa > Chordata > Actinopteri > Cypriniformes > Cyprinidae > Enteromius > Enteromius paludinosus. The sequence goes on along the minus strand of JAUMHQ010042266.1, from coordinate 1,762 downwards.
GTTTCGTGCTTCAGGCGTTTTTCACAGAGGCCTACATGAAGAAGAACCCTGACCACCTGGAAGGCATTGAAGTCTTAAAACACCTGATCGCACTGCAGGTAACACTTCTTCAGCCCTGTATTGTGTTGAGAGGTTTACACAGTGCGAAATATATCCACACAGGTGTGGGAGATATCACAAAAAATGTATACCATGGTGGCTGTGTGTATCAGTGTATCCTACATTACTACATTTAAAAATCATTCTAATATGCTGTTTTTCTGGCCACGATGCATTTCTAAGTATTATTTTCAGTGGTGAAAACAGTTGTGTTGATTAATAATTTTAGTTTTTTTTTTAGAAACTGTAAGTCTTTGATGAATAGAAAGTAAAAAAAAATTACAGTTTGTATTTATTTATTGTAAAATCTTTTTAAATAAAATTTTAATCTTTCCTGAATGAAAGTATTAATTTATTTTTATTCCTCAAGCTTCTGAATGATAGTGTATATTAAATAACCCAGTTGTATTGTCTATTAACAAAACTTTTTTATTAACATTTTTTGCCAATTTTAATGTCTGTTAGCTTTGTAATCTTGCATTATTTGTTAATGCAAAGCTGGCAAAATTGACATAACATGTTCTATTCTAAAAATATTGTGAAATCACTTTGCATATGTGTTTTTTTTCGTATTGAAACCAGGTACTGTAAAAGCATCAGAGTCCTGAATCCAAATTTTAATTTTTTTTTAAAAAGCTTTCATGTCTGTTTCCTCTCAGATCCCAGTGCTTGATGAAGGGATTCGGATCCACGGAGAGAAATCCACGGAGCAGCTCAAACCCCTTCACAACAGACTCGTCACCTGCTTCCAGGACCTGCGTGCAAAAGTGGAGAAACTCTACGGTGTCATTACTCTGGTGAGTCTGACAGATTCAACTCTAAAGGAGGGATTTGTGTGAGACAGACAGAGGGTTCACAGTTTCTGGTTGGAAATTTTTCTGATCTGTTTCATATGGGATATTGTCTAACAATTTCTTTGAATGAGTTTTGAAATCAGCTAAGACAACACAAAGTTTGGTTTTGGTCCCAACAAACATAGTAAAACTTACACTTATTAGACTCTTTATTAAGCTGGTTTTCTTTGTCTATGCCACAAGTTTGGTCCCCAAAAGAAAAAATATCTTAAATGTGAAGTATGACATTGTTTTGATGTTAAAATACAGTTTATATGCAGAGGCCTAACCTAACCCTAACTATAAGCAGTTCTTGTTAGATGGCACACAACTCATCTCCCTAATTTTCGCCCCTAAATACAAGCATGAATTAATATTAAAATCTTACCTGCTATGCTTTACTTGGAAATTTCTACTTGGAAAAACTCCCACATACTTCTAGTTAAACAGTTAAGATTCAATTTTTTTTCTAAAATATTCTCTTATGCCCACTGAGACTTCCCTTACAGGTGTTAAATTAAAAATCGAGTAAAAGCAGTAATGTTGTAATTATTATTGCAATTTAAAATAACTGTTTTCCATTTAATTTATTTTAAAATGTAATTTAGTCCTGTGATGCAAAGCTGGAATTTCAGCAGCCATTACAGCCTTTAATATCACATGGTCGTTCAGAAAACACGAGGTTGAGTAATTAATGGCAGAATTTTAAGTAAAAGTTTCTTATTATCATCAGTTATTAAAAAAGTTTTTCTGCTTAAAGGTGCCATAGAATGCATTGAGAGAATATTTAAAATTGTTCTCTGATATGTACATAGAAGGTATGTAGCTTA
>JAUMHQ010042265.1:0-10500 GCA_032361165.1 Enteromius paludinosus | reverse complement strand
AACACCAAGATTGGCAAATTCGCCACTGGTGCCCTGTGCTCTTCACAGATGAAAGCAGGTTCACACTGAGCACATGTCACAGACGTGACAGAGTGTGGTGACGCTGTGGAGAACGTTCTGCTGCCTGCAACATCCTCCAGCACGACCGGTTTGGCAGTGGGTCAATTAGGGTGTGGGGTGGCATTTCTTTGGAGGGCCGCACAGCCCTCCATGTGCTCTCCAGAGGTAGCCTGACTGCTATTAGGTACCGAAATGAGATGCTCAGACCCCTTGTGAGACCATATGCCAGTGCGCTTGGCTTTGGGATCCTCCTAATGCAGGACAATGCTCAAGGGCGGAATTTGTGAATTTGGGGCCTCAGGCAAATATAGGAATCAACTTTGAGGCTCCTTTTTTGTTGACAAAGTTACTGCCACATAGTTCACGTCCAGTGTTCTACAGTTTTCATATACATATTATAATTTTTTAATTAACATTTACATTTATTCATTTAGCAGACACTTTTATTATTATAGCAGTGTATATACTGTAAACCTCTGTGCTGTATATTGTAGACTGACTTCACAGATGTCACAAGAATAAATATATACATATACACATGAACCAGATATGAAAATATTACAAGCAAATGTAAACTTGCTAACAATGAATCCAGACCTGACTCCTTCAGAGCTCTAAGAACAGCCACAAGACAAAACAAATGAACAGAGAGGAAGAGGAGAAACTGTGTTTAGAAGAACCATGCGTGTTGTGTAGCATTCTCCAAAATGAACATTGTGATCAAACAGGATCCAAGTGTGATTATTCAGGCTACAGTGCAGCAAATCGCTCTGTTTCTGAGAGGTTTGTACTTCAGAAAGGATACAGGATGAACCACTGCCAGGTAACGCTCAACACAGATCAGACACTGAAACAGAGGAAGACCGGTGATGGCGAATCCTTGAAAAAAATATATTTTTAACGATTTGAAGAGAAGAATGACAGTAGACTGAAAATAGCAAACAGAGAGATTGAGGAGGAAGAAATCTGATGCAACTTCGCTTACTTTTCCTGTGATGATTAGCCATACAACATAGGAGTGTGTTGGAAAACCAAATAGCAAATTGAAGCAAAACAGAGAACTATCAAACATGTTCCAACTGAATAGCCCAACAGAGAAATGTGTAGAGTTTGTAGACTCTTTATGCATGCTGAAGTTTACTATAGAGTTATTCATCTCCTGTTTTTGTTTTTGTTTTTTTTTGTCTTTTCAGCCTTATAGAAAAACGGCATATATTCAGGCTTATGAAATTATCCTATAAAGTTAAAAAAAAAAGTAATTTTTACATTAATTTGTCAAAATGTATATATAATATAATTTATGTAGAAGATCTCATTTATTTGTTTTATTTCCTTTCAGTGGAAGTTTTGCACACTGATCTGAAACTCTACTCAGTTTTGCTTTGTACCCCTACAGTACATGCTAAATTTTAAAGCAACAATATTGAATACAATGGGGTTAAAAACACAATTTAAAATGCAATAAATAATAAAGATTTGTCACCTGAACAGTGAATGTCCAGTCTCTCTGGGTGCATATACATCCCTGTGCTGTGTTTTGTAGACACAAACTTCACCACTTAACCTCTACAGCAGGGCTGACGACAGAACAGATTATTGTTACATAATATTTTTGAAAACTAAAACAAAGTGTCTAACTAAACCTCATAAATGTGGTCTGCACAGGTGCAGTAACGAGTTGCACTGGTAGTGAGTGCTCTTCAGCGGGAAACAGGACTCGGAAAGGCAGGGATGCATCAAAGAACATTAATTAAATTAAAACAATGAAGAGGCTGAACGAGACATACACGACGAGGCACATAAAATTAATGATCGACGATTCACACGGGGCGTGAATTTTTACAAGACTAATGAAAAACACCTGGACGAAACACGGCTGGTGATGGATAACACAATGATTACAAGGGCAGGGTTACAAATGAGGCAGAGACATGAGGGAACAAAACACGCAAGAGCACATGGCAACAACATTCAGACGGAAAACACACACAGGACAGGTGCAACACATTTAACACATCAATGTTTGGAGTGTGAAATATTTACTATTGAAAACGTAACCATTTAAAAGTACTAAAAACCACAAAAGAAGGAAAGTTTTCCAGCTCTGTGCAGATAATGAGCAGGCTGAACAAAACCAGCCAGAACAAAAAAAAACAAACCAACAGAAAAAAGGTTCCTAATATACTGCCGAGTAAGAATGAAATAGAATCCTGAGATAATTAATGGCACATATACAATTGTCATAGTCACGGTAGCTATCAGAATGATATGAAATGCTCTTCTCTTCATGTGGTTTTCTTCCTTTCTCTCTCTACCTCTCTCTCCTGGTCCTGACTGCCTCAGAGCTCTGAGAACAGCCACGAGACAAAACAACTGGATGAAGAAGAAGAGGAGAAACTGTATCGAGTAGAAGTATATGTACATCTCATAATTTACTTGCTCTGTAGTAAACATGCAGCACAAACAAGAGCCAAGAATAATTATCCAGGCAACAGTGCAGCAGATCACTCTATATCTGAGAGGTTTGTACTTCAGAAAGGTTACAGGATGAACCACTGCCAGGTAACGCTCAACACAGATCAGACACTGAAACAGAGGACGACCAGTGACAAGTAGTCCTAATAAAAACCCTGTTAATCTTAAACATGAACACCCTGTAAAGTAACTTAATACAAATAATAAAGAATTTAGACAGTTACCATTCTCAGAAACAGAGAGATTAAGAATAAAGAAATCTGACGCAACTCCACGTCCCGCTCCTTTGACAATGAGCCATGTAATGTAGAAGTGTGAAGGAAAGCCGAACAAAACATTGAGGCTGTAAATATAACTGTCCAGGATGGTTATGAACCCAATGAAATAATTTGTGGAGTTTGTAGATGTTTCAAGTCTTGTGAAGTTCATAGTAGAGTTATTCATCTTCTCTGTGTTTGTCCTATTAATTTTGTCTCTACAGGGGAAAAGTAGGGTTATGTCGTGAAAACTGGACCAGATAAATAGTCTTTAAAATTTAATGTAATATGATGATGATGTAAGATGAAATATAATTTACTGTTATGAATGTAGATTCTGTCCAGTTCAGTGGTTGCAAACTCAATTCCTGGAGGGACACAGCTCTGCCGAGTTTAGCTCCAACCAGCTCCAAATCATCCCTTTTTTGGATATTTCTAGTAATCCTGAAGAGCTTGATTATCTGGATCAGGTGTGTTTGATTAGCGAAATATTCATTTTCAAAATATCCCAACTGATTTCATATTTAGCTGCTATCCCAGTTTATCAGAACATCTTCAATAAGCCAGTTCACAAATGTTTTACTAGACTACCAAACTGCAGTAGAAAATGATCAACTTGATAATAAAACCAACAATCTGAAGTACCATTTTTTCATTTTCAAACATACTTCTAGATAAAAATCACTTTAAAGTATCATGTTCTATTAATAAAAACAAGCAATTTTTTACTCATGTTGCCTACAGTCATGCATAAAATCTCTAGTTTATAAAGAGAGTTGTATCACCTGAAGAGTGAATGTCCAGTCTCTCTGGATGTATAGAAATCTGTTTTGTGTTTTGTAGATTTCACAGTTGTCACATGCTTATGAAAAATCAGCTGCATGCCACATAAACAACCAGATATGTAAATATATAATCTAATCAACATGTTCAGATAGACATGTATCAGACCAAACAGTAACACTTTATTTTAGGGTATCTTAAATAGTTTTATTCGCATGCATATTACTAGAATGTTAGCGATTAATTAGTAGTAATTCAGCACATATTAATGCCTTATCCTACATGACCTTATTCTACATCCATTATTCCCAATCACTAACAAGTGTTCCATATTCTAAAGTGTCACCGACTAAACATTTGAATTGACTACCAGTGACTGACTTAAAATACAAAAACAGGAAGATGGTGAACAGGAAGAGGGAACCTGCATTTTATTGTAAAAGCTGGAATTGTCTCTATGAATTTACAACAACAACTAGCAGATACAGATTATGATTACAAACCACTTACATTCTTGAACAATAACAACACTTTATTTACAATAATGCAAAAAAATAAAATTTTGATAAGCTGTTTTGATATTTTGCTATTTCATCAGACAAATGGCTTCAGACAAAATCGATCAACTGACCAATAACATCTACATTAAGGCTCACAATTCAACACATGAAGTCTTCCTATATGTACTGATGTAAATAAAGAACAGGCTGTACAAAACCAGCCAGTACATAACAAAGACAAGACAGACACTGAAACAGAGGACGACCAGTGACTCCTAGTCCTTGCAAAAAGCTTGTTAACATTTTTAAATTTAAGTAGAAATATGACAGTACCCCAAACACCGCATTAAGACAGTTACCAATCTCACAAACAGAGAGATTGAGGTTAAAGAACTCTGATGCAACTCCACTTCCTGTTCCTGTAATGATGAACCATGTGATATAGGAGTGTGTAGGAAGACCAAAGAGCAAATTGATGCTTAATACACTTATTCCTAGCGCAAATTCTAAAGTTGTGGATGCTTCAGCCGTGGTGAAGTTCACTGTAGAGTTATTCATCCTCTCAGCTCAGAATTTCGAACATTCAGTAATTTTCACAGCTGTGACCTGCAGGACGAAAAAAAAAATGCTCTTAAATTTCACATATGTTTATGTGGACAATCAAATCCATACTCACATTTACCCTACTGTAAATAACAATAACAATACTACTACTCATAAAAAAAAACAAAAACAAAGACAATGTAAATTTTATTTGCCATATTACATAGCATTATTGCAGAAAAGTGTTAAACATTATTTAAATGAAAACATTACAATTAATAAAACTTTTGTCACCTGAAGAGTCAATGTTCGGTCTCTCTGGTTGTATAAAAATCTCTTTCCTGTTTTGTGAACTGACTTTATAGCCATCATGTGCATCACCTCATCTGACACACTTCACATTTGCAGATATGAAAATATTAAAAGTAAAAAAAATAAAATAATAATAATTCTAATTTGACACATTTAGATAAACATTGGAAAATTAACAAATGCTGGTGAAGTTATTTGAAAGTCATTTGCAAGGGAAAAAAGGAAACAAATATATATCAAAAAATAATGTTTTATGGAAAATGAAGACACAAAAGTTTTCCAACCCGGTTCAGGTAAAGAACAGGCTGAACAAAAGCCGCAATCACAGCAGAAGTAAAGCTAAAAGAAAAAAGTTCCTTAATAAAATGTTGTGTCACAATGAAAGAGAATCCTGAGATTGTAAAGGGCACATACGTTAGAATCATGCTGACAGTAGTTATTAGAATGAGATTAAATGCTCTTTTTTTCATGTGGTTTTCCTCCTCTCTCTCTCTCCTTCTCTCTCCTGGTCCTGACTGCTTCAGCGCTCTGAGAACAGCCACCAGACAAAATAACTGGATGGAGATGAAGAGGAGGTACTGCAGTGAAAAGAACCATATGTATATATGAAACAAGACTACAGTAAACATGCAACAGAAACAAGACCCAAGTGTAATTATCCAGACCAAAGCGCAACAGATCACTCTGTATCTGAGAGGTTTGTACTTCAGGAAGGTTACAGGGTGAACCACTGCCAGGTAACGCTCAACACACATCAGACACTGAAACAGAGGACGACCAGTGACGCCTAGTCCTGCCAAAAAATCTGTGATGCGTGAAAACCAAAAGAAAGTAAGGATACATAATAAACTGTTCAAATTGTTACCAATCTCACAAACTGAGAGATTAAGGTTGAAGAGCTCTGATGCAACTCCACTTCCTGTTCCTTTGATGATGAGCCATATAACATAGCAGTGTGTAGGAAGACCAAACAGAACACCTATGCTGTACAAACAAATGTTCAGACTATCTATTAGCCCGAAAAAGTGAGTTGTAGTAAGTGTAGATGTTTCAGGTGAGATGAAGTTCACTGTAGAGTTGTGCATCTCTGTTTTTGTCTTCCCAGCTCAAAGAGGTATTTTAATAAATATCAGCTGCAGGAAACAATAAGTTAAATGTCATACTGTATTAAAACAGCCTTTGTGTGTAATTCCACAAAAACACATTCATATACAGTTCAAAAGTTTAGTTCAAGCCACTTTGATAGTCCCAAATAATATGAGAGAAGTGCATCCTGATATAATGCTTACATAGTCTAAACTTTATTCAGTTCTTCTAAATTACCCTTAACTGCCTTTCACTTTTTTAACATTCTATAGTAGGTACCAGTCCTATTCTGTTTCAGTGTTTAGCATTCATTTCATAAAGAAAATATCAAGTTTAAACAAAAGGTTTGTCACCTGAAGAGTGAATGTCCAGTCTCTTTGCATGTGTGTAAATCTCTATGCTTTCTTTTGTAGACTGACTTCAATGACATCATCATTATTTCATCCACTACACATCACATAAGCATTAGATGTGCAAATATTCAAAGTACAATAAATGATAATAATAATAGTTATTATTATTATAATAAATGGACAAACTTATGTAAGAATGAGACAACAATGTATCCTGTATGGAATATTTAATTTTGAATGCTTACATTATTTCATTGAATTTTAATGGACACAGACCAATTACATTTAAACATATATATATATATATATATATATATATATACACATACATAATGTATATATTATAGATTTAGATTAGCACAATGAAGGATTTTGCTTTCAAATATTCTCTTTCATTTAGTACTTGGTAAAACATTTATGAGAAAATTTATGGAAAACAGAGACAGGAGAGTTTTCCAGCTCGGTGAAGATAAACAACAGGCTGAACAAAACCAGACAGTACATATTTAGAAATCACTTAAACTAAAGAATTATTTAATATACTGCTGAGTCAAAATGAAAGACAATCCAAATATTATATATAGCACATATATGTTAGTAATGCTCAGAGATATTAGAATGAGATTGATTATTTTTCTCCTAATATGGTTTTCCTTTTCTTTCTTTCTCTCTCCTGGTCCTGACTGCTTCAGAGCTCTGAGAACAGCCACAAGAATGATGATGAAGAGGAGGTACTGCAGCAAAAAGAACCATACATATGCATAATTTTTGTCTGAAATTAAATTAAACATGCACCAGAAACATGATCCAAGTGTGATTATCCAGACAGCAGTAGAACAGATCACTCTATATCTGAGAGGTTTGTACTTCAGAAAGGTTACAGGATGAACCACTGCCAGGTAACGCTCAACACACATCAGACACTGAAACAGAGGACGACCAGTGATGGCTACACCTAATAAAAATTTTGTGAGCCTTGAAAACCAAATGAATATATGAAGTTTATAGAACAAACTATTCAGACAGTTACCAGTCTCACAAACAGAGTGATTGAGGATAAGAACTCTGATGCAACTCCACTTCCAGTTCCTGTAATTATGACCCATATAATATAGGAGTGTGTATAAGACCAAACAACGAACTAATGCTGTGCAAACAAAGGTTTAAATTTTCTTCTCCCCCAATGAACTGAGTTGTGGAGTTTGTAGATATTCCAGGTGTGAAGTCCATTGTTGAGTTGTTCACCTCCTCTGTTTTTGTCTTTCTAGATCAAAAACTCAGGATATAAATAAATGAAGCTACTGAGATCAGTAAAATGCGAAATTCAGATTTTTTTAATCAGCCCTGTTTTATTTCAAAATTAAGTCATATGACATTTATTTAATGCAGAAAACATTAAGTTTATAGAATAAGTTCATTACCTGAAGAGTGAACGTCCAGTCTATGTGGATGTGTTCAAATCTCTAGGCTTTGTTTTGTAATTCATATTGTATTCATTCTGAATTCATAGCTGTAACAAGATTATATGTGCATGACTTCATCACATAAATGTCAGCTGTGCAAATATTAAAAGTAAAATAATAAATTAATTAATTAATTATGGCCAAACTTGTCTGAGTAAACAGGATATGTTGAATGGTTACATTATTTTTTTTATTTAATTTTAATGCAAGTAACTATTTAAATATTTATCATATTTAGACACACAGAGAATAGATTCAGAATAGGAAAGTCAAGGTTTTTTTTTTTTCTTTTTTTCCCCTCTAGTTTTCCAAAGAGAAGTAAAACAATAGAGTTCCTTCATCAACTTCAAAGTCAAAATGAAAAAGAATCCTAAAATTTAGCAACTGACTATCAACCATTAATGCCAAGCTGACAAAAATAATTATTGTTAAATAATTTAGTTTGATAGCCTAAAATGTCAGTTTTATTGAAGAGCTTTCATCTAAAATTGGCCTGCACAGGTGCAACACATTTTTCTGCTCCTGTTATGCAAATATGTATATCTACGATTTGTCATTTTAAAGACATACAATATTTGAGTTGGATTTCTGGTCTAATAAAATAATCTCTGTGACAATCCCCAAACTGGAAAACATATACAGAATATAAACAAAATAGAGTTAATCTAAATATAATGAAATAGTCCAAGATTACATGAATAAAGTAAGGTGGTTGATGTTTCTAAATAAACAAAACATTGAAATTGATTCAAATTACAGTGTTTCAGTGCCATAAAGGAAATACATGAATTGGCTGTTTGGTTGGATTACCTGAAAATTTTCCACTCGAACGTTAATAAAAGTATTATGTTACACTTTACAATAATGTATTTTAAAGATACTTCATATACTTCCCAAGATATTTAAAAATTACGGAAAATGGTAACACAAAAGTTTTCCAACCCGGTTTAGGTAAAGAGCAGGCTGAACAAAACCCGCCATCACAGCAGAAGTAAAGCTAAAAGAAAAAAGTTCCTTAATATAATGTCGTGTCAGAATGAAAAAGATTCCTGAGATTGTAAAGGGCACATAAATTAGAATCATGCTGACAGTAGTTATTAGAATCAGATGAAATGCTCTTTTTTTCATGTGGTTTTCCTCCTCTCTCTCTCTCCCTCTCTCTCCTGGTCCTGACTGCTTCAGAGCTCTGAGAACAGCCACCAGACAAAATAACTGGATGGAGATGAAGAGGAGGTACTGCAGTGAGACGAACCATACGTATATATCAAACAAGACTACAGTAAACATGCAACAGAAACAAGACCCAAGTGTAATTATCCAGACCAAAGAGCAGCAGATCACTCTGTATCTGAGAGGTTTGTACTTCAGAAAGGTTACAGGATGAACCACTGCCAGGTAACGCTCAACACATATCAGACACTGAAACAGAGGACGGGCAGTGATGGAGAGTCCTGCCAAAAAATTGGTGATATGTGAAAACCAAATGTATGTGAGCATATATAATAAACTGTTCAGACTTTTAACAATCTCACAAACAGACTGATTGAGGATGAAGAGCTCTGATGCAACTCCATTTCCTGCTCCTTTGATGATGAGCCAGATAACATAGCAGTTTGTAGGAAGACCAAACAGAAAATCTATGCTGTACAAACAAATGTTCATACTGTTTATTATCCCAGTGAATGGAGCTGTAGTGCTTGTAGATGTTTCAGATGAGATGAAGTTCACTGTAGAGTAGTTCATCTATGTTTTTCGTCTTCCCAGCTCAAACAAGTATTTTATTAATTTTATCAGCTGCAGAAAACAATAAGCTAAATGTCATACTGTATTAAAATGGCCTTTGTGTGTTATTCCACACACACACACACACACACACACACACACACACATTTCAAAAGTCTAGTGCAAGCCACTTTGATAGTCCCACATAATGTGAGAGAAATGCATCATGAAATAATGCTTACATAGTCTAAAATGTGCATTAATCATTTATTCAGTTCTGCTAAATTACTCTTAACTGACTTTTTACATTTTCAGCATCAATTTTAAAATCTATTGTAGATACCAACCCAGTTGTTTCAATGTTAAGCATTCATTTTATACAGAAAATATCAAGTTTAAACAAAAGGTTTGTCACCTGAAGAGTGAATGTCCAGCCTCTTTGAGTGTGTGTAACTCTCTACACTTTCTTTTGTAGACTGACTTCAATGACATCATCATTTCATCCACTGTACATCACATGAAGATTAGATATGCAAATGTTAAAAGTAAAAAAAAATAATACAGATAAATAAAACATTAAAAAAATGATGTTTTATTGTTTTATTGACTTTAATGTACACACACAACAGAACCATTACATTTAAACATATATAATAGATTTAGACTGGCACAACAAAACTTTGTTTTGGTAACACTTTATTTTCGATAGTCCACTTTAGATATTCTACTAACATTAAGTAACTTTGCAACTCCATGTCAACAAACAGTCAATAGATTATTAGTAGACTGTCTGCTTAATATCCTCTAACACCTATTTTGATGGGTCCACAACACACTACATACTGACTATCAGAAACCTTGCAACCTTCTTTTTTGAGATAGGAATTTGGGGTTTTCATGAGCTGTATGCCAAAATCATCAATATTAAAACAATAAAAGGCTTGAA
>JAUMHQ010042264.1:0-10502 GCA_032361165.1 Enteromius paludinosus | reverse complement strand
AGGAATTAGTGCTCTGCATTTAACCCACCCAAGTGCACACACACAGTGAGAAGTGATCAACCACACACACACACACAGTGAACACACACCCGGAGCAGTGGTGCTAATTAGTAATTGAATATAATTGTTAAGCCTTTAGATTAGCATCAATAGTGTAAAAAAAACAAGGAATGCTGTAGATCGACTGTCCTGCAAAGTTTAGCTCCAACTCTAATCAAAAACACATGCCTTTAATTTTCAGGCGATCCTAAAAAACGTAATTAGCGGTTAATGTAGCTGTTCAGGTGTGTTTGATTAGAGTTGGAGCCAAACTTTGCAGGACAGTCGATCGCAGGAGCAAGGTTGGGCACCCTTGTTGTAGATGGTTAAGAGTGTATATTTTCTCATCTTTTTAAATGAGCAACTGGAAGTATTCAAATTTCAGTCAGTGTTTTCATGCTTCGTTATAATTAAAACTTCCACATTATGTAGGTTTTTGTCCTGAATATTATTGGTATGTTGAGTACACAATAAACTGAATGTGACATTTCATTTCACCCTCTTGCAAAAAGGAGAGATTAAGAACATTATTTAACACATTCAGTGTGTGCATTTTATTATCATCGCAACAAAGTTTAGTGGTTTTCTTTAAAGGGCATCATATCATCAAAATCCAATATATTGATTGGAACCTAATACATATGTAATTATATATTAGTACATAAGCCAATTTCAATACCCATGTATATATTGAATAAAACATGTCTCTCTTTAATGTCCATTTATCATGTTTTGCAGGTTAATGTGTTCCCAGCACGTTTAATTGACAAAAAGAATATGCAATATATGATTTATCTTTATGTTCTGCATGCAGGATTTTATTTGTGCAGGGCTTATAAAGTGTTAAATTGCAATTTAAAAACACTGCCTTGTTTTAGATGTAACGGCTCTGTTGTTTTACCTGCTTTTCTAAAGGTTGTCTTGGATATTACATTCTATGAGGAAAACAGGCTTGTAGATCAGGAGTTTCCTGAGGACACTTCCCCTTTCAAAATTCAGCAGTTACTACAGGACTTGACTGAGCCAGAGGTGTTAGCTGGGCGACTGGTACCTGCACAAGAGGTGTTGTATTTCTCTGTCTGTAGAAGATATTTACTTGGAACAATTAGGCCCTGGTTACGCAGTGTTTTAGAATGAAAACTAGCCTCGTTTCAGAACCAATCTCCGTTTACACTACCCAACCTAAAATGCATGTCACATGACCATTTATGCGTGTACAACCATGGATATGTATAGATTCCCTATTATTTAAATCGCGGACGTGTCTGCATGCTTAGAATGATCGAATGGGGAATCAACCATTGCATATCTATGGGTACAACAACAAACCTGATGTTATTGTTTACACAGTCGTCAAAGATGCGCAGAGCAAATGTGGGCAGCCGTGCCACGATTTTTCAAAGTCTCTGTTTGCACTGAAATGCATCCCTGGTGTTTAAAACTAAACCGGGGTCTGCAGCATTTTCAAAGTCTCTGTTTTTGAGGGTGGAAAATGCAGAAGTAATGGTAACAATAGGCATAACCCTAGCAAAAGTTATGAGAACTAAAACATAAAGCACTAGTTTAAACGAGGCCTTAGTTTAATTATTTGCTGTTGATTCTAAATAAGGCATCCACTCCCACTGGTTAATATTTTTGGTTACAGACCACCTATGGGATTTGGACATGTGCCAGTTTGTACAGCAATTCATTTAGTTTAATTTTTTTTTTACCATACCATATTGTTTTGGGTTTTTTTGCAAAATAAGTGCACATTTTTATGCATTATGTCTTTAAATGTGGGTGTTCAGAATAAACATTCTTTTCTCTAAGCACTCATAGCATAAGGATACTTTTGTATTTGAGTTGAATTTCCATAGACTGAATAATATTAGACAGTTGTTCTGTGGGTAACTGTAGTTTGGTGCTGTGGTTCGGATCAGGTGCAGTCTGTGCTGGGGCTGGAGCTGCTGGAGTGCCTATATTGGAGGCGTGGGGCGCTATTATATATGTACTGCCACACACTACACCAACGCAAGCAATGGATCAAGAAGAACAAAGCCACATTCCTTAAGGTTCTTTCACCAACCTCTCACTTCACAGTGCCAGTTTTAGTGGCCATGACTTGAGTAAGTGTTGCAATGCTCCGTGTCTTCACAGTGTCTTCAAGAAGGTGTGCGTTACCTTATGAGAATGTTGCAAGTGAGGAACTCAGTCAAGCTGAACGATGGTGTGGTTTTTCATGATTCTGCAACCGCCAATTTTCTGGCAGAAGGTACATCTTTGCAAATGTACTTTCTGTTGTAAAACTGACTTTTGTTTGGAATTTGGGAGCTGAAAATTGCAGATATGCAAGTCATTGTGAATTCAGATGGTTTCTCGGTGACACATCAGGCATTGTGTCTCTGCCTGGGGGGAATTTCAAAGCATGCTTTATAACATCTCTAATCTAATCTCTAATCTAAAGGTAATTTACGAAGGAAAATGATTGTCAATTGGAAGGATGTGCAACCTGGTCTCATAGAAATATGTACCACTGTGCACTTTTTGTGCAACACCATTTTTATGTACCTTAATGCACGTTAGGCTGCAGTTTTTAAAGAGAAATATCAACTGGGTGACACTGACACACAGGTTCAAAACACGTTTTTATTACGTTGATATAGGTACATATTGTGGGGGTTCAGAATTGAAATATCCAGGAACTGTTGCTAAAATGTAATGCTCTATAATGTTAAAAATAGTGTTACCAAATGCAAAACTGATGTAAAAACACAATTATGCTATGAGACCAGGTAGGGAGTTTGATTAACGCTACATAATAAATGATATGGCAAGTTTTTGATGTCATATAGCTTACCAGTCACTTTGGACAGTTGAGCTTTATTTACTAATTCATCCTAAAATAAAGCATCATGTGTTATTTTAAGAGAATATGATTCTTACTAGTCAAAATAAAATGTTTGGTGTGTGTGTGTTCTTGTTAAAACTGACGCTTATTACCTTTTTTCCCCATTAGGTATCTTTTCTGATACTCACCTGCTTACAATGATGTACATTGGAGAGATGTGTTTCTGGGCAGTGAAATATGAGGACTGCAGCATGGACACCACAGAGCGCAAAGAGGACAGGCTTCATTTCCGAGATATTGGCACACAAATCCTCCATAAGTACGTGCTGGCATGCGAGGGGCCACTTCAGGGTCAGGGCTGGAACACAGAGAATGCCAAGGAGATCCTTAGTATTTTACAGTAAACCTGGAGAGAGCTTTTAGGAGAAGAGGTTCACAAAATGTCATTGTTCTGAAGCTAGCAAAAAAAAAAAAAAAGTAAAAAAGCAAACAAAGAAAAAAGATTAAAAGAGAAAATACTGAAAACAAAAAAAAAGGCACTTATCTTCCGGTCCAGATTTGTTTTCTGGATGTGTGTTTTCGCTGAGAATGTGGAATAATACTTCTAATGTAAAATACAAACAAATAACTATTTGTTTAAGAAAAAAAAATTCCAGCCGAGAAACATCACAACTTTTTATTTATTTTAATTTTTATTTATTTATTTTTAATTAATTACATTTATATACGTCATTTATATATGTTAAAATAAATGGTACAAAGGAGGGGAAAATGCAGGTATATGTTGCATATTTAAGTATTTGTGACCATTTTTAAGTATGGACCTTTTCTTTTTAATAACATCTTTGTATATGACACCTCTTCTGCTCACTTATTAAAAGTTGCATCTTTATTCCTTTCATTGACCAGATGTAATGTTCACAGATGGGAATTTGGATATTTTGATAGTATACTTTTAAAAAGCTAAACTTTTTGGTCATATTCTTTTTAAAATGAAGTTCATTTTTTGTTTTTTATGTCTTCATTGAAATAAATTTTGGGTTAAGAAATGTGAATGTGTGAGTGATGTTTTGGGTTTATAATGAGAAGTTGCTACACCAGGCGAGTGTGAATAAATACAAGATGCTGGTTGTCTTCATGTCCTCAGTAATCTGCGTTCTCAGGTTGTACCTGTATTTTCTCCTGTTGCTGTCCTTTTAAGATATAGTAAAAATTTGCATTCTTTAATTTAAGCTTCGAAGTGAAACCATTAGAAAACTTATGAACAGAAATCAAAACACCTTTTATAGTTTACATGTCATTCATCAGTTAATAGCAACACTATGTTATGTTAGTGGTCTTTAACATCAAAACATAAATCCTATGCTTATCCAAAGTAAGGTTTCACACAGAAGTTAGCTTATTGGTGGTTGTGAATAATGTTTACTTATTAAAAATTAAATTACTGTTGTTTTCTGCAAAATTGTTACTTAATTACAATCTGTAGGTAACTGGGGCACCAGAAGAGCAATACTGAAGTAGGTTTGTTTTTAGAAAGGACTAGGAGTGATCAAGGAATTAGGATTGTAGTTCAAATTCATTTTTTGGAATGTAAAAATCAAATACATTTATAAATCATTTTAAAATGGAGAATTAAGTAGACATTCAAATTCCACTTGAATGGATATTACATTTACAAATGATAAAGAATCTATAAAAATAAAGTTTGTCCATTTAAAAGCTTTTTTTAGGTTTTATCCTTTATTTTAGCTTTACATACAAGTCCTAGTCCTCCACATTTCCTCCCAAATACTGAATGTAATAGACTTTTCTTTATTCCATTGTAGTTTAGCAGTGTCAATTTCCAGAACTACACTTCCCACAATGCAGTACTGTGCGTGACGTTGCACGCCTATGAAAACACGAGAGACGTGTAACTTTGACAGTTCCGGGAAATTCACAGGGATGTTTCGCAACTGAAATCGGGATTAATAGTTGACATGTTGGCATGTAATGTAACGTTAATGAGGTGAAGCAAATGCATTAATATCTTTTCTCCGTTTAAAAAGTTACGAAATCTTTCTAAGAAACAGCTGACAAATAAATGTCAGTATGCTGAGCCGATCTATAGTTGTGCAAAGTCTCAGGAGTATCAGAGATAGGGTTTTTGATACCAGACGACAAAGAAATGAACAAAGTGTTGGTCAAGGGCCAGGTAATGACGTCACGGGCCCCTCTCTGGATAACCTGCCGGTAAGATACGATTTCATATTTACTTATTTAGCTGACGTCTTATTATACCTACAGACTTGGGTTATGTTGAGAATAAATACTCCTGCAGAGTATACACTGTATAGGCTACTTCCTACTGAAAGGTGTCATATTACCAATATACATTACTGCATTTATGTTATCTTGCTGATTTAATTTGAATGGGGTCCAGCTATCAATTTATTATTATTGTTGGTTACTTTGCATTTTCTTTTGGTGGTCTGGTCAAATAATGAGATGAAGAAAAGAAATGTGAAAAATCACAGCTTAAATCACAAATCATATTTCTAAATTATTTTTAGTAGGCTAGTGTTATCTGCGCTGCTGCTCACGAAATTAAGAATGAATAATAATCAAACAATAATCAAAAGTGGCATTATCTTTTAAAATGTTACAAAAATATCTATTATAAATAAATCCTTTTCTTTCGAACTTTCATAAAATATTTAAGAAAAAATATGGAATGGTTTCTGTAGCGTCGTGTGACACTGAAGGCTTTGTCATCAAACGACATTTTAAAATATACAAAAAAAATTAATTGCAATAATATTTCACAACATTACTGTTTTAATGTAACCCCAAATAACATTTTAAAACAATTCTCCATTCTTTCTTAGGTTGACATGCAGTTCCTCATTATGACCTTCCTGTCGCCGCAAGACCTTTGCAGACTTGGAGGCACCAGTACATATTGGCGGTCAATGGTTCGAGACCCCGTCCTGTGGAAGTACTTCCTGTTGCGTGATATGCCGCTCTGGCAGTCAGTTGACCATTTATCAGTGCCTCAGGTCAAGCTCAGTGGCTCGTCTTTGCTGGATGACTCTGAGATGCAGCTTGACTATATGGCAGAGTAAGTGTCAGTATCAGAAATAATCAGCTCGGGGTGCATTCTGTTTCAGTGGTAGATTTATAACAAATGTAAAAATGTTTTTTATTATTATCTATATATTGTACTTTATCTTTTTTTTTACAAATCTTGTATATATTCTATCTATGAAGGTTGTGAGCCTGTATTTAAAAACCCTTAATATTCTCTTTAACAGGTATCTTCGTGTGTGTCCAGCCTGTCGAAACCAATGGCGACACCAACCCGGAGTGTTTGAATCGGTGACGTCCTTCTTCCAGTCCCTTGTACCGGTTACAGAGCCACAGTTTGCCATGTTCGGCCCGGGGCTTGAGCAGTTAGAGATTTCCCTCATGCATACGATCATGCGTTTCTCTCATGTACTGCCTATAGCAGGACTACCTCAGCGTCAGATTGATGGTGCTGTGCCATTTACGTATAGTTTATTCAAGTCAGTTATTAAACTGAATACATGGATGTTGTGTTCTGTGCTTGCTTTTTCTGGGCTTGTCCTTGATGGGATTTTTATTTTTGTACTTTTTCAGGCATTGGATCTGGAATCAGTTTTAAATACAAAGATCAGCACAGATTTAATATTGTAACTTTATATTCGACTAACAGGTGAGGGAGAGGATTTTATATTGTCATACATGTACTGCATATCTAAACTTTTGCTACCTGCTTTTTTCATCAAAAAGGAGTCTCTAACACTAGCTTTCTCTATTCTCCTTTTTTTCTGTATACTTGTTTTTGATTTATTTATTTTCAGATCAAATCAAAGGCATTTTGGACCAAATCGTCTGCTAAATAACTAAATGTAAATGTATCTCTCAAATCAGATATAAACTGCAAGAAGATATATAAAACGCGCAGTTATATTTTTTGCTTTTTATCTCAATATGGAAGCAAGCTTATATCGTCTTCAAAGCAAATTATGCAATTATTTGAAAATAAATAAAAACAGCACTATGTGAACTAGTAGTAGAGTTAAAAAAAACATTGTCTATTTCAGTATGTTTTAAAAATGTCATTTATTCCTGTGATGGTCATTGGCCTTCACTGTCACAGGATCCTTCAGAAATCTTTTTATTATCCTGATTCTGAGCTTAATAAATGTTTCCTTTTACTATCAATGTTACAAACAGCTGTGCTGCTTAGTATCTTTGTGAAAACTGTGATACATTTATAATTATTTAAGGGATTAAAAAGTTCAAAAGAATAGAATTTTTGGTAGCACTTTATTTTAAGGGTCTCTTACTTACAGTAGTCGCTTATTAGCATGCATATTACTAGAATATTAGCCATTTATTGGTAGTAATTGAGTAATTACATCCCTAATCCCAATACCTAATCTCAACAACTACCTTACTAACTATTTATAAGCAGCAAATAGGAATTTATTGAAGGAAAAGTCAAAGTTAAGTTTTCCTTATTCTGAAGTGGTACCAGATAACATTGTAACACTGTAAATCTCTTTAGAGTTACTTTTGATCAAAAGTATTCATTTTCTTACTCACCCCAAACTTTCGAAAGGTAGTAGTGTATGTTGCTTGTGCATTGATTTGTAGCATGAGATTTTAATCCCTGCTTTCACAGACAAGATTTAAGCTAGTCCCAGACTAAAATGCAGGTTTGAGCTGTCTCAACTAAAAATTTCTTGCCTATCTTAAAATATGTCAGTGCCATTGTTCTGTGTCAAAGTGCACACCTGTAATGTTTTCTTCTATTTAGTTATTTAGTTTTTGTAAAAATGTACATATCTTAATTTAACTATGTCCTAGTCCTGGCTTAAGCTAAGCCCTGTGTGTGAAACCGTGCCTAAATCATTATTAATGCAATTTTATCTGTAAATGTGTCACATAACACAGTTTGAATGTATGTATGTCTCTGGATTTAGGTCAGAGCGAGAGAGAGCTCGTCTGGAGCACCTCAGTCTGCACAGTAAACTCTTTGTCTATGGGGAGGATAGTGAGTCTAACATACCCTTAAGCATCAACCCCATGTTTAATCACGTTTGTCAAGCTGTGAATGGATTTATCTTTGTGGCCAATGCTGAGACAGAAAGAGGTATGGTTGTCCTGAGCACACTTTGGATTTAAAGGCTTATGCTTCAAATTAGTTCTGTACACAAATATAAATTGTGCCTTAGTATGGATTTCTTTAGTTTGATGATACATTGTAAGCAGATCCCCAAAGTGATTTTGCAGTTCATATTGTATATCTCTCTTTTCTCTTTTATTGTAGGAGCAGACCAAGGGTGGGAGGATGAAAGTGCCCAGCTCAGGGTTATGTTAGACCCTGCGGTGGGTGCTGTTTCTCGCCCTATCCTGGTGCTATCCTGTGTTTCTAGAGAGACAGCAGACAGACGGAGGAGACCTTGTGGGACCATTGCCCATCAGCTTCAGCTCAGCTCACTGCCCAACCCTTGGATGGTAAGACATCTGGAAACATAACCAAAGAATTTCTGACTGGAATGAAAAAAGAAATATTGTATATGCAGTAAGGCTTTAGTATTATGTCCTGTATTGCTATAGGTTCAGAACACAGCTGCAGAAACACTGACAGGACTGCTGGATGGCATTGATTGGCTGCTGAGGCACTCTGGAGTCAAGCTATAAACCAACAAACTGAAAGCTGCTCAATGCGTTATAACAGAGGCCTTTTTTAATCATATTTTAATCCAAAATATACAACGTACAAGTCACATCATTGTAATGGCTGTGCTTTTGGAGGTGACCATGGTCTCATCATGATATTAATTCACATAACTCAGTGAACTGTTTTCACATTGCACTTTTTTGTACTAATTATTTTCCTTCAGTTGACTTGTTGGATTTATTTTTTTTTAAGAGAAATCATAGCTCTGAAGGCAATATTACACAAGCAAGAGTGAATTTGTACTAAATATCAACATGAAATTTGACTGTAGGCTGGTGATATTCAGCATGTTTAATAAAGAAGAAGTTAATATTAATTTATTTACATTTTAGATACAATTTCTGCCTTTTACTTCCCTGTTCACTGGCTTTGTTAACAAATCCAAACCTGACGCAACCATCTCCAAACAACTAGAAACTAATCAGTGTTTTTAAGTGAATTGCTTGCATTAATGATTCCTTGATTCACTCGTCACCGTCCAAGCTTTTATCAACATTATTTTGCCACTACGTGTATAACAAGAATCTTCTTTTTTGGAAAATTGTTATACTCTATGTAAGCAAAGTCAGTATGTTTAATCCAAAGTGTTAACGTTAACTAGTATTTTTGGGACTGATCGTTGTTATTCATTATTTTTGATTCACTTTTTTATCATTCTTCCAGCACTTCTAACTCTGAAGGTTGTTTTTCCTCTTTTGTCCACAAAGAGGCAGCATCCTCAGCTTTATTAAGATGATTTGTTGACAACAATGAGAGCACTGACCTTGTATAACCTGCTGCCCAGTTTTATACAGGGTGGAGGTCATTGAGTGGCCAGTGTTCCAGAAATATTTAGGTAGAGCTTTGTCTCTGTCTTCTCTTTGTCGGCGACTCCCTGCGGCACTGCTCTCTTCCTCTGTTTAATTAAAGTGAAAGCCAGCATATGCTTTCGGCATTTTGCAGAGGTAATATGCTAAACTGAGAAATTAAGGCTAATCCTAAAGTTCAGCCTCACTAAAGGCCACACTGTCACTGAGCATGCTTAAACTGTCAAACCAAGTCACTTGAAAAACTGAAAAATGGGACTCAGTAGGAGGATAAAGGTTGCCTTGAAGTGCCTTAAAGAAATGAGACAGGAGTCATTGTATTTTTGTCTTTCCAACATATTTTAAAGGTTGAGCTCTTGATAGGTAGGTTTTATGTGACAAGTGACACTTTTTTTGAGCGCTAAGTGCATGTGCTGATTTGTATTTTATATATTTTTTTGTCTAAAATCCATTCCGCCTGGAAGATGATGATGCTTAGTCCTTTTATATTTCCCTAAAGGAAGAACTTAATTGTTTCTCTTTCATTCTCCTTTCTTACTCACAAAATGATTATGTATAGCAATAATCATTGTCTTCAGGAAAAAAAGGATGTTTTAAAATGAAATCGTAATTGCTGCAATTTGGATGCATTAAGTCTTACCTGAATGGCAGAGATGGCTGTCTGCTCTGTAATGAAATTTGACATAATGGAGAAAGTGTTGACCTTTCTGTATTAAAATTTTCTCTTTCATCTCCCCAGAAGCTCTTGCAAACAGTTTTTATCCAGGAGTCCTTCTCCATCTCATGCCAGGATTTCATGTAGTGAGACAGACCTAAAATCCTTGATTTGTGTGGATTATTTAAAAAATACATGCATCATAATTGCTGCCTAGATTAATTGTAAATGAATGTAGTTCTAGATAGATAGATGGCCTTTTTATTTATTCTTGACCAGAAAAATTTTATTTCGCAAAAATTTGCATGTGCTCATGTTTGCATTAGATGCTCATGAAATTGACCATTTAAAATGACTATGTTCCATCCAAGAAAGAAAGTTCAGTTTCCATAGAATATTCATGACAGACAGACAGACAGA
>JAUMHQ010042263.1:0-10510 GCA_032361165.1 Enteromius paludinosus | reverse complement strand
CCCTCACTGCTGTGATTGGTCAGATGGAGCAGTCCTTT
The DNA here is from genome assembly GCA_032361165.1 of Enteromius paludinosus. Lineage (NCBI taxonomy): Eukaryota > Metazoa > Chordata > Actinopteri > Cypriniformes > Cyprinidae > Enteromius > Enteromius paludinosus. The sequence goes on along the minus strand of JAUMHQ010042263.1, from coordinate 10,472 downwards.
ATGATTGGTCTACCGCTACAGCGTGTGTCGGAAAACGAAACGCACTTTGCAATAACTGAATGACAGCACAGGATACAGCGTCTCTGGAGACCTGTCAATACATAGAAAAAGATGGCCTCGATTTTACCCTATCAATTCGAGCCGGAGTCTGACAAACGGGTGGCACAGTGTCTTCTTGTCATGATGTAATATATGCAATATGCAATAAATCCAGCTGCCAAAAATGATACTTTTTAGTCTTTCACTTTCTCATATAGAAATGGTGATTTGCTTAATAACACTTATCAACGGTGGCGCTTGTTGGTCTGAAAAGTTTAAGAACCGCTGGACTAGGTCTAAACACGTCACTTTTCGAATGAGCTCTGAGCGAGTCTCGTATTGTAATTCTATGCCGACTATCTAGAAAATGACAAACACTGTCATTTTCTCCGACAGGCCAAGTCCTTAGAAGTTTGGTTTACATTTCGGGGGGCTGAGGTAAAGAACATTTTCAGATTGCAATGCGACAAAAATTACACATCAGAAACGTCATATTAATATTACGGCTTAATATTAATAGAGAGGTCCACGCTGAAAACTACAGAGCCATGCAGACTGCTGACGGTGCTAGGGAGGGAAGAGGGTGGATGGCTGGGGACTCACATCTGGGTGTGGTATGGCATATTGTCCCTGAATTGTGTAGGCCTGTGAAGACAGAGAGAGAGGGAGAGAGAGAAAAAAACATCTTTACAAGGCTGCAGGGCCCATTAAACTTATTCATAACCTCTAAAGGATCTATTAATATTTTACAGAGACATATGGTTTCAAAAGCTGAGTTTTCTTTCATATTTTATGTGCTAATATAATAATATTCAACGCCTTTTTTAAAAATTGAGGCTTTTCTACACAAATTCACTACACTCCTGGCTTTCATTTCTGTGCAAGGGCAAGTGCACATTATGCTCAAACTATATTTCATATTGTGTTTAAATAACAAACACTTAAATAGGCAAGTATATCTGACAATAAAAGCAGATCTATTTCTGAACCATTTTACAGTATGTAAAATTCGGAACCTCTTAATGCAGTATCATATTTATAAAGGAACATTAATCTAAAGTTTCACGTTGTTGTATTTCATGTAAAAAGCCATGATGTGCCATCTATGGTTATGTTGGAGCAAGTGTCTGTGAATGAGTTCCGTTAAAAAGACAAAAAAGTGTTTTGTCAAAGGATATTATTCATCATCATCATCATCAAAGGTTAGATTAGTGGATAAAAAATTACAAATGCATTGTATTTTGTGTTGGTTAGCAAATGAGTGGGGATGACTTCTAACAAACCATGTTTGATAGCATATCCCTTCAATATTTACAACTTGACATTTCAGGTTTTATTGGAATCTCAAATTAATGCAAATCCAGGTGAACTCTATCAAGGGTTTCTTGCACATATCTTGTGAAGTTTCACTTCAAGCGTTGAACATATTAAAAGGATATGATATTTGCTCTGAGAGGGAGGAGTTTATTTTTCAATAAGAGTAAACAACATCAATCCAGAATTCAAATCAAAGCGGCCAAAACGCAATCAATAGCATGTGAAAGGTGAGGCGTGCAATTTTGTATTTTTTATTTTAAATATAATATTTCTGTCTCTATTTAATGCACAAAGTCTTCTAAGGTTATTGAGGTTGATTTCCTACAGAGGATAACTGCATTTGAAATCACTCTGTTTGTTAGTGCAGCCCAACATGTCGGTTTCAGATACAAAGGCTTAAAAAAATAAGAATATTGATATGTAATAATAATAATATATTCTTATTGACCTTCACACAGAATCTTAAGGCAGTCAGTTAGAGAGTTTTTCACTCACAAATATGCACCTCATACCAAATTCGTTCATGCTTTCTCTTTTTAAGGTAACTTGTACAGAGTTCGGAATATGAAAATGAAATGAAATCAAAGCACTCAAGGTCAAAGTGCTTGTAATCATTCGCAAAGTGAATTTAAAGTGAACTAAACTCTTCTAAAACCTCTTGGAATGCATTCCCGCAGCAGAAAGGCAAAAACATAAGAAATATGCATTCATTTCATTTCCATCTCTGCTTGAGATTCACTTTTTGGATGGCAGTAGCCTCCTGACAATCTCATTGGCAATCTAAAGCTCCTCTCTCTCATTTCCCTGGTTAGGATGGTGTGACAGCATGCGAGTGAGAAGGTGAGAAAACCTGAGTGAACTAACAGGCAGTGGCTGGTGCTGCAGTAAAAGGCTGAGGTTGGCTGCGGACGCCGCCAGCGGGTCGGCTCTTACCTGGCCACCTGAAAAAATGACGGGGGTGGAGGCGGGCTTTGGGCGGTAGGGAATGGTGGCACCTTTCGGTGGGGACTAGGAGAGGGGAAGAGGTAAGAGGCAGAAACAGCGTTAGACCAGGAGACAGGTGTAGACAGGTGCTCATGGTGGAGTGTTTCGGTGGTAAAGTTGAACAAAAGTCAGGCAGGAGCATAGATGCTGTGAGACCCCAGCGCTTGAAGGTTTGAATTCTCCAGGCTCCGTGTTGTAAAGCTTTAACAGTCTACTCTACAAACAAAAAAAATCATAAACCACGAACAAAGTGGGCAAAATAAAGCTAAAGCAAAGTTAAATATACTTTTTTATTAGTACTGTATGCAAAACAGCCAAAAAATTGTGTCGAACTGTCATGATTACATCACCTCACTACTTATTATTATTAATAATTGCATGTTTATTTATTGAAATAAAGCAGTTAGCATGTCATACCTTCACTTTTTGAAGCCTAATCAAATAAAGAGTCAGCAAAGAGACTTTTGCATTCATTTGTCACACTGGAAAGGAAAAATGGCTTTGTTTGAAAGGGAACACCTCAAACTGAATGCTGAGCAGTATGCACTTTTTTAGTTTTACACTTTTTTAGTTTTATACATTAAAATGCGTGGCTGGTAATATTTCCAATTCATTTGTCTCACTGGAAATCCAATCAAGCGCATTTAAATTTGCAAAAATACTAACTGAATTGTTCTGCACATTTGCGAACGTTAAACAATAGTTCTAAAATTTCAGCTACACCTCAAGGATGAGACAGTACCTGTTTCTAAAATCCCAGGGGATCTGATTACTTTAAAAGTATGTCTGTGGCTGTACAAGCCAAAAAATTGTGGATAGGAACAACATTTAAATCAATAAACTGAGAGAAGGCATAAGCAAGCCAAAGAAAGCTTTGTGTTTCTCATTAATCACAAGTAAAACAATGTATTCTCTCTTTGGCAGGGTGGTTGTAATAGAGTGGCTGTGTGTACGGCTGTGCATCCACCCCATTGTTATTGTCATAATGAATGGATTTCACCAAAAAAAAAAAAAAAAAAAAAGGAAAATCATTCATCATTACTCAGCTTCACAGAGCACCAAAACAGACTTACTTTACAGACTTAAAATGTTGCACAGTATGTACTCGTAGCTCCGTTCTCAGCAATTACAGTGAATGGGGAATAAAAGTTTTCAGCTTTAAGAAGAAGAAAAAAGCCATCTTTTTGTTGTGATTAAAGTAATATGTGAACTTGATCAGCTGATTCATAAATACATGTAGTGTGATTCTAACTTGGTTCTGTCTGTTGTTGATTGGACAAAGACAGGTCACATGTTTGCATAAAATGCATATATGGATGAATAGTACACAGTAATATCAGATTAATGTGTTTGAATTGCATACAAAATTTCCTTCAATTTGAATGACATCATTTTAAAATAGACTAAATGTAATGTATATTAGTCAGTCATGCAGGCACAATTTCTGTAATAGCATTAAACAAAATAACCAGGTTTATGAATTCAATTACTTTCAATCTCATACATTTGAACTGAATTTTGCTTGTTCCTCAGCTAACCCTATTTAAACCACGTTCATGGAATACATTCATTTCTACAGTGAAATTATTGATGCCAAGCAATCTAAATAAATGCATTCTGATTGAAAAATGATATATTTCAATAAAATAACATAAGTAGTTAATAATTTAAACCATGTCCACCACTAATTTTCTTACATGTTGTATTTATACAGCATATGACTGACAAATAAGTATCACAAGATTATTAGTTTAATACATTAAACCTGTATGATCCAAACAAATTCAATTCTTATGCACAAATCTTAAATTCAGGCCAACTTTAAATGATCAAACTGCTTCAGAAGGTGTTTTCCCCCCTTTTTTAAAACTTTGTGTGTTCAACAGTGTAATGAAAGTCATAGTTTTAAAACAACATGACGAGGTGTAAACGATCTTTTCATTCTTATCCTTAAAAAAAATAAATAAATAACTGTACAATACTGTACCTCCAGCATGACCACACATATCTGTTTGACACACTGGATGATGGCTTCCGGGGTGCCGGAGATTGTCACTGCGCGCTCTGTGGAGTTAGGCAGCATGTCCCCTGCTACCTGCACCTGAGCTCCTGTGGACTGGAGAGAAAGAGAAAAACAGCAGGCTGTGATTTAGAGCATGCGCTGCCGATGATAGTGTGATCTGCTCTGAGACCGCACTGCTCTCAGGGGAACGCTGGGACAAATTTTGCCATCTGCATGCAAGCATACGTTTCCGATGAAGTCATTTAAAATGTGAAGAATGGAATCAGCAATGTCGTGATTTCCATACAACAGGGGCCATCAAATTTAGTTTTTAGATAAAGCAGAAAGCAGGTAGACAGAAAGACCTGGTTACACTGAGAACAGCACGTGTCTAGTGAGATATATTTACATGACTTGTATGCCAATGATAAGTATTGCCAATACGTCAGGCAATATAGTGTATTTGGGAGTTTTGTGGCTTTGCCAAGTTGCGTAAGGCAGTAAAACAGATCTAACAGACTGTGATCAGAAAATAAGACTTAAGTCCGCTTCGGAAGGCAATTGTTTCTCATATAGATGACTGTAGAAATAAATTGACATATCACATCACCCCTGTGATAAAACTCATGGATTCGGATGGCAATTTCAAAGTGGAGTCACATGATTGTCTGCTGTAAATAAATAGAATTTTAGAATAGAATATGCAAATTACACTGAAGTTGCACAGTTACCTTACGGTATTCGGCAGTGCTTAAACACTGAATTTTGAATCCATTTCTTCATGTAAACTCAGACATGTGGATTTGGATGGCCATTAAATTACCACATGACCTTGAAATCCCACATGAAAAAAACAGCAGGTAATTTGGCCAGGGATGTTTACGGGAATAATGACATAAACTCAGACATCCTGGATCAGGACTACCCCTGTAAATGGTGAAAATTATTTATGTACCTATGAGACACAATTACTGTCCGAATAGGGCTTGAGGGCAAAGTTTCATACCTCTCTCATCTCTTTGATTTTTGAGCCTCCTTTGCCGATGAGGGAGCCGCACTGACTAGCGGGCACCACGAGGCGCAAAGTGACAGGGGGTTTACTGGTGGCTGGGCTGTTGCTCATGGAGTTGATTATATCCTGAAGAGATGTCAGAAATGAATAAAGTAAGTAATAGGTAATACAAAATGACTGAAATTAAATGATATTAAAGTTTTATTTAATGAAATTAAAGTTTTTTTATGAAGCAGGTGTGCACTGAAGCCAGACTAATCTTTTGGTGTCTTGATTTGTGCACATGAAGTTCCAAATAAAAGAAAAAAACTAAATTGGATGAAGCACTGCTCATTTTAAATTTAGACTTTATTAGATTGGATTGTTAAAAAAAATGTATACATAAAGAAGGCAGTCAATGGGACAGTCATAAGCCTGCTGGTTTTTTCTTCCAAAATATCTTTAATTGAGTTCTGAAGACAAATGAAGCTTTTACTTTTAATGGCTAATTTTTCATTACGGGGTGGAATATCCCTTTAACATCAAACAAAGTGGTTTAAGTTAAGTGAGATTTTCATGTACTGTATTCAGGACAGCACCTCTTCAAACTTGTAGGCAATCATAGCGAAGGCTTTAAAGATGGCATCTGTGGGTCCAGTGATGGTGACGATCCTCTCAGGACAGTTTCCTTCTGAGATGTTGATGCGAGCGCCGCTCTGTAGGATGCCAGACGTCACGTTAACCCTCATATTCTAGTTCTGCTTGGGGTCTGAGAGACTCCAAGACCATCACGACCACACTTAAAGGTGCAAATTTAAACTACTTACTCTATCCCATCTTTAAAAAGGCTAGTAAGTTAGTAAGTAATGACTCCTGTTATTTTTACCCAAACAACACTGAGGTCGGTGTGATTTAAAATAAAAGGTCAACTAAACCGAACAAAGAGGATTGCGGTAAAGCATAGCAAAAATAAATATACCTCTTCACGCATCTTCTTCACAGTTTCCCCTTTCTGTAGCAAAAAGAAGAGATTCAATACTTAAACACACACACACATATATATATATGATGTCTATACATAAACAGTAAGTATTTAACATACCTTTCCAATGATGCTTCCAACTTCCTGCAAAACAAAAAAAGAAAGAACCAATAAAAACATTGCAAATGTAAGCATTTTTGCCCATTCACAGCTGTATACGTACACATTTCCTCGTGAAATTGGTCATATTTTATATTAATTCCTGGTTAAGGGAGATCTAATGAGTCTAAAAGGTCACTGGTACTGACAACCCCTGATTCACCTTGGCCTGAAACAGTGGGTCAGGAGAGGACACTTCCCTGAGGCACACAGCAGTGACATCACAAGCCCACCCCCCCTTCCACTTTCCTCTGTACTGCTCTGCGGGCTCAACTTACCTTGCCGTGCATGAGAAGCCGGATGGTCAGGGTCACATTCAGCCCGCCCTCTGACTGGACTTTGTTGGGTTCCATACTAGGAGTGGAGGTGAAGCAGAAATATGGTCACGTGACAGGAAATCCCCAGGAGTAGGACGAGAATGATGGTACAGCAGCCAACCAGTCACCTGCACGGGGGGGATGGGATAATCACAGACGAGAGTCATGAAGAGCCCACAGACTTCCAAATGAGACACCAATATGTGTGCCTCTGCTCAGGAGCGAAAACTCAGAATCAAAGGATGCGCCTGCTTCAGAAATCAGCATTTGGGACATCATATGAAAATAATTTACCATTCTACCAACTTAATAAAAATTTTATAATTAATTCAAAATAAATACACTAATATTCGGTTTGCAGTCTGTAATAATTTGAAAATACAGGAAAGCAATATTATTATCATTTAAAATGACAGTTTTGTATTTTAATATTGTAATCAATAATGCGTAATGTAATCTATTACTGTGAATTTCTACATTTATTCAGAAATCCGTCTAATATACTGATTTTGAACAAAAACAGGTGTGCTGCTTAACGTTTTTTTTTTTCAGGATTTTTAGAAAACTTCAAAAGAACAGCATTTATTTGAAGGAGAAATCTTTCTGTAACTTCAATGTCGTCTTCACGGTCACTTTTGATCAATTTGACCAAACAGTATAATTATTTGTTCAATCCTGTAAAGTCTGAAAATAACTCACTAGTCTCATGCGAACATGTATTTTCATGTATTTTGTGGCAATACATGTTGCATACAGTGTGTGTTTTATTGCATGCTGATTATTCATAGAAATGACCTTACTGTAAGAATGACTGCTTTTTTTTATGACAGTGCTTTTAGTGATATTAAACGTTATGCTGTAAGTACAGACTGTACTGAATATGGAACATTCCTTAAACTCTATGCTGCAACACAATTAATAGCATTATATATGCATAGTTTGAACACAAGAGGGAGCACTTTACAAGTAATCAAAGTAAACTTAATATCATCTCAAAATAGTTTCGTAATCTAACAACCGCTGAGATCTTTCAGTTTGTTGCACAGCTGAGACAAATATCTCATGGGCTATAATACCAGCGTAAGAAGACACATGTCTCACAAAAGTGACATCCCAACCAAACTGATCGCAGTTAAATCTTACAAAGCATAAATTATGCATTAGAAATCTACAGTGTCCTGAAGCTCAAAAAGGCTCTCAATACCAACACAAAATGATAATATCACGAGTAGGCAAGAACAGAATTTAATTAATTAATTAATTCAACGCAATCGAGCCCTAATTAATTTGAAGTTTTTACATAGATATGATAAAGAGAAACGAAAATAAAACAGCACACATAAAACCCAATTCTCAAATAATTTAATACAAATTTCCTTAAATGTGCATTTAAAAAAAAACTTAATTTTGAGGATAATTCAGTTGTGCATTCAGCCAGAAGCAATCAAGTCCATTCAATCCTGCCTAAATCTGCAGATTTCTGTGGGTTTACCATAAACAAGGTCATTTAAAACAACTTCATAACATTCAGCTTATTGGAATCTGTATTTTCTGTGTCTCCTAACCCTCGGATGACTTCTCATGCTCGGTCGTTATAATGAGTGTCTGTCTGTGCTCTGATGAGGGAGAGGAAATCCTAACTCCTCAGCACAGCCTCAGACCTGTCCCTTTTTCGGTGATTTACGCCATCATGTGGGTCTGGGGGATCAACAACGATTGAGAGATTGAAACATTAAGCCGTTCCCGTACAGCTGCCAGAGCTTCAAATGAAGCGCAGGATGAAGAGAGAGCCAAACGTAAATGATGGTGGCCGTGAAAAAGCAATGTGAAAGAGAAATAGCGTGAACGGAGATGCACGGAGCAAAGTTTTAAGCAGATATTTGCAGGTTACACGTGAGAGAGATGAATAGAGAAAGCAGAGGAAAGATAAGAAGAGATTCACATGGGCAAATGAGATGAGCTGCCAGCTGTCCGCAAATCTCCTGCTTAGTACTGATTGCAGAAAAATTCTAATCTGAGCTAAGAGCACACAGAAGCAGCAAAACAAATGGACATGAGTGAACTGGCTTGTACTCAGCTCTATTTTAACAAGCCCCAGTCCTGGGAAACCGTAGAAAAAAGAAACGCAACAAAACAAAAAGTTGTGTGCTTCATTGTACTGTAAGAATAAACTTTCAAAGGCTTAGAGAAACTTAAACATTGTCATAATGCACATTGAAATAACGTCAACTAGGGCTGGGCGATATATATCGAGCGATATATTATGCTCATCTCGTCAATAGCCCAGCCTTAACGTCAACTTTAAATTTCAACGTACAGTTCAGATTGTTTGGTTCCACTTTATTTCAATAGTCCATATAGACATTCTACTAACTATAAGTAACTACATGTCTACCAATTCTCATTCATTCTCAACTACGTCTACTAACTCTCAGAAGAATAAGTTGACATATACCTTGATTCATAGTGCACTTGATACTTTTTCAAACTAGTAGTGTCATAACCAAGCTGCTTAGAATTTTAACTGTAGCATATTATTTGATATTCCATTTTTCAAGAGTTTGCGCTTTCTCAACAAAGTAGCAAAATAAAGCAAGTTTGGCTTGCTGTCGGTGGCGAGCCGGGGGTTCGGAGAACCTCGAGCCCTAGTAACGATAGCCCTAGCTAGGACCAGGCCCGAGGCCGGCTCGAACCCTGCGTGCCCCCCATAAGGAGAGAAAGGAGGAGACGGGGAGTTGGAGGGATTGCAAAAGCGAGATACTGAAAGGAAGGAATCTGGTTTATTTATGTAGATTGGTTGGCTAACAATGTGGGTGGAGATCATTAGCTAATTGCTAACAGCTGAGTTGCGTTTCGACCGCGCTTCTCTCGAAATTGGTTAAAACTACATAAAGTGAATATATTTTAAATGTACTAAACTGCTATGTATTAACTGACAAAGATGTAAATACAAATGTATTGAAATAAACAACACACCAGTTTCAACAGATTTGCAAAGAAATGATCAGTATCAGTGACACTACTTTAAAAAAATATTTGTACAATATTTTGTTTTAGTTTCACAAATTATGTTGTGATTTGTCATATTTAAAAAAAAATATATATATATATATATATATGTATTTTTTTTTACAAGATGTAAATAAATATTATTTTTAATAGTTAAAATAAATTCTTATGTTTTTAAGTGATTTTTTTTAAATCACTGATTTTGATTTTTTTGAACATTTTTAAATTTTTGTTGTTGTCGTTTTTAGGTTTAGTAAAATAATACTACATTAAAGTAACTTATTATGAAATTACTTATATATTACTTATATATAAACTAGGGCTGGGACTTTAACGCGTTAATTTAGATTAATTTATTACACAAAAATTACGCGTAAATTTTTTTTTCGTTTTATCGTTTTTCACTGGATGAGTTTCAGCGGGCCGATTATACTGGAGGACCAACTAGCGTTTCTAATGTTCTGAATGTACTTGAAAGTAGGGATGCACCGATCCAGATCGACCGATGTTTGCCTTGTTTTGTCAGTAAAGCCGGTCCTGTATTCAGTGGTAAATGCCATTAGATTTCACATTGAGCCGTATATCCTACAGCCGCTGTTCACTGACGAGCTGATAATGAACATGCGCTGCGTCCGAAATCGCTTACTTCCCTACTATATAGTACGTGAAAAA
>JAUMHQ010042262.1:0-10512 GCA_032361165.1 Enteromius paludinosus | reverse complement strand
ACACCTATGGAGAGACCCCGTAAATCACAAAAAAACAACATGTGTGTGTGTTTCTCTGTGACTGAATCTGTGTGTTTCTGTGTGTGTCAGGTTCAGGAGAAGACAGTGACGTTCTCAGCATCAACGCAGACGTGGACGACAGTGACATCGAGGGTCATAAAGCAGTCAGAGCACAAGAAGCGGTACTCGGAGAGGAAGCTGTGCCTCGGCCGGACGAGCCCAAAGCGGAGCTTCAGCACGACATCGACAGAAGCGTGAGTGAAATCCTGGCTCCGTCTGGCTCTGAACACAGCGATCTGAGGGAAGCGTCTCTGGAGAAAGCTGCTCCAGAAACAGAGAAGCAGCCTTCGACTCAGCAGCTGGAGCTCCTGGAGCTGGAGATGAGAGCCAGAGCCATCAAAGCGCTCATGAAAGCCAGCGAGATCAAGAAACAATGAGCAGACATTCAGCTCAACACCACAGAAGCAGTCCTGTGTCCCCAGACTAAATTCCAGGAATTTTCTTTTTTGTCATTCTTTTTTATTTTATTTTATTCAACAAGGATGTGTTAAATTAATACAAATTAATAATTAAAATCTTATATTGTTATGAACACTTTTCATTTGGAACACGAACCTTTTCTAAGTTTTTATTAATCTATAAATCGGCCAAAATAAAAATTCCATGCAACATTTTATTTATTTATTCATTTATTTTCTGTAATTTAGTGGCACACAAAATGCGGTGTTATAATTAATATTTTCTTTTTTTACATTTGCATTTGCAATGTTACAAGTAGTCATCAAAGTCTGTGAAAAGCATCCATATGTATTCAATAAATGGAAATGTATACAGGAAGGCAGAAAAATGCATGAATAGTTATATCGTTCTGCTGACAGTCAGCTGTATTCAACAGCAGATGACGCACTGCACACCTATGGTAGAAAAAATAAAAATAATAATTATAATGTGGCCTTCCCTCTTTGTCATAAACCGGTTACACCTGAAGTCATTGCTGTGCATGAAGAAACAATGAGAACCCCTCTCGGTTCTCATAAGGAGTATTTGCAATCAGTTTACTTGTCCTTCCTGCTGTAGATAACGGCAAAAGAATCTCAGGCAGCTGAACTATTCTGATTGCATTTGACTGACAGGTATATATCAAAGGCACTACATGACTAATCTAAATTTCAGTCAGAACATTTCAGATGCCTGAGACTCATTGTTTAGGTATTGTTGTGTCCTAGCTTTCATTTTCACAGAAATGGAATTACTTTGAATTTTTTCCTGGAAAACCTCCTTGACTTTTTTTCTGTAAGCACTAATATAAATAAAACAATGAATAAAATGTTGCCAAAAGAAAAGTACTATAAAATATTTTGATTCCACATCGATACATGATACACTGACTAATTCAGACAAGAAGAAGTTAGGATCTTCAGCGATTTAAGACACTTATATCAAATAGTTAATATTTTGTTATGGACAAAATAATTTACAACTTGTAATTCATAACAATTAGTAAAGAATTATAATAAATTAATTAAAATTATATATATAAAAAAAAAATTAATAAAACTAATAATAATAATAATTACTTTATTTTTGCAGGGACACCAAATGTATATATCATTTATTTATTTAATTATTTTTACATATTTGTTTTAGTTATGTCTAATTGATATATCAACTAGAAAAATCTATTGGGGTAATGTACTAATAAATGAACGTCCAAAGAATAATATTGGCTTTGCTTTTGTAAATGAGTATATTTCATAACATACAACAATGAGTTCAGGTGTAACAGGTTTATGACGCAAAGAGGATATGATTCACACTCATTTCTTGACGTATATAAGCTGTTATTTGCTATAGAATACTGAACAACAGATGTCTGTCAGCAGAACGGTAAGACAAAATTTAACAAAGTTTATTTATGATTCAGCTAACATTGCACAAAATACATATTTACTTCTGATGAGCCCTTTTCACATATTGTGATGATGTGCTTCTACGTGTTTGTTTGTATGTTTTAATAATAATAACAATAACAACAATGTGAAAATTCTGGACATGTTTTATACTTGGTTTATAATGTATGTCGTTGTGACTAAAACTGATAACCAATCTGTATGCTTTACATTTTTGTTTCACATAAATAAATAAATGCAGTCCTGAACAGGGCGTTATCCTCCACCCTATGACGATTATGTTAAGTAGCTGCAAAAATTGCTTAGATCACAAGTGATTTCATAACAGAGTTGCATCGGCTTCAAAAAAGAAAAAAAACAAAAATTTTCTGCAATTAAAAATTGGCAAGTGTGAGCAGGATATTTTTGTGTGTTTGAGTGTTGATGTTTTGAAGAAAGAAGGCAATGGTCTTTAGAAAAGGTGAATTGCCCGCACAGTTCCAATAAATATTTTTTTGATACAAACTAATTTCGAGAGTCGCTGATACCTCCTTACCTCTTCAGCATATTAACCTTTCAGAGCTAAGAGATTCTCCTTAAAATAGAACCAACTCCCCTTCTCCGGCATCTCGTTCTTTGCATCACTCGATTCAGCATAGTTTTTACCTCGCCTTACCTCTTCTGGCAAAATCCAGGCGCACCATCTGATCAGTGCCTCGTTTAATCAACTATCAACCTGCACAGACCTGTCTCTTCGCGAGTGTGAGGTCGCAGCAGGACTTTAACAGATCTGAGCCACACCCCAGTTCTCATCGCTGCAACTTCACTAGCTCCCCACTTCGGCTTAGCCATTCATCGCGTCTCTTCCGGCCACAGCGTTTTACGCAGCCCGTATCCAGTCGCTAGCACGCAACCACCAGCGTTTCAGTGTTTTCGAAAAGGTACTTAAAGAAGCGGAATGTTTTAAAAGGAAGTTTATTAAATTTGTTATTATTTCTGTGTTTCATATAAATAAAATCTTTCTCGCAAAGTTAACTAGGCAGCACGTCTGATGTAAATACAAGCTGTTTTGGAGGGCACGAGTTCTCGCAACATTATTCCTCGAGGCAAAAAGCGGTTTCACAATATAAGAAAGTTGACTTTTGTGGTAAAACAATCGATAGTGCTTGCATTATATTGTCTAGTGCAGTTTCTTTTTGTTATCATTTACAAGCATGAAGCACAGGTCCTCAACTCTTCCTCTGCATATGCCGTGACTTCGGGAAAACAGTGTGCGTTATTTGACCAGATTTATCTCATAAATTTAAAAAGTCAGTAGAACACATCATACAGAAAACACAGGAGAATACATAATATATTTCACGATTCAAAATAAAAGTTTTGCATGTGGACAAATATTTGACACTTTAAATGATGAAGCAATAACTTTGCCATTGTATTCAAGTTGCCATGGCTATTGCATTCTTTGCATATGCTACACTTAATTTATACTATTTTGCTTATTTTATTTATTAGAATTTAAAAGATAATAGCTGCATCTGATGAACAATAAAAGCCAATGTGCTGATTGGCTGGCTAGTAGACTCATTATGCTACTTTTATTTTACAAAATTTAATATAAGTCTTTGGTATTGCCAGGATATGTTCAGGAAATTTCAGCCCAAAATACCTTACAATCTTTATTTTATATTATTTAAAAAAGTCATTTGAGTGGAAGCTAATGAGCTTGCACTTCCCGTCCCACCAGAATAGAGCTCCATCTGTTTTGCTTGTATTGATTGCGTAGAAACTACGCATTTCAAATTACATCCGTTGAAAGTTCTGATTTACCGTTTTCCAAGTGGACATGTCCAAAGAACAAGGACAGAAAAGAAAGAACTGTGGTTTTCAGCTTTTGGAGCACAAGTTAGTGTAAGGCTGCATCTGCTCGTGGTGAAACCGCTCCGTCCAGCGCAAGGACGCCTTATCAAACTGCAAAGCCTGGCACCCCCGGGCCTGGAGACACAACCACCATCAATACAGTGAACCGCCCCCACTGAAGCATTGCACCCAGCGCCTTATAGCGCTTCAGCTGGAGACATTCAGACTTGCACACTACCACTACAGGAATATTAACCTTACTCCTCCCCGTTCTCCCGCAGGGGACAAACCAATATAGGCTTCTATAGGCCGCCACAGACCACCCAAGTGCCCAGTCCAATGAATACCAGTTCCATGCAAGGAAATAATATCTCTCCTTCTCTCCCCGCAGCTCACCCCGCCATTGGACCATGACTTCCTTATCCCACGACAGCTCCCCGAACTTTTTTCCTTCCTATCCTTCTTTCCCACCTGTTCACCTCACTAGCTCCACCACTAACCCACCCTATCTAGTCTGCACCTCCTATATTCCCCCCTACTTCTCTCTTTCACACCCCCCTTACACTCTCTTCTCCGCCAACCCCCTTCCTATGCTCCCGAATGCTCTCGCCCTGGAACCCACACCAGTCTCAGCTTCCCTCAGAGCCCAGATTCTCTCAGAAATTTAGGATGCTGGCCCCAGATGCAGAGCCTCAGTCGACCCCAACTCCTATTTTCAACTGATATTCCCATAAACCACCAGCTAAGACCTCTCTTAAAAGCGTCTCTGAAGTCTATTCTCCAAGCCGTTTCCCCCAGTACTCTCCAATCCTACCTCTCCACCTGGAGATAATTTGAAGCATTTCACCTCAGCATTTACCTCCAGTTTCCGGATTTCTCACTACTGTCCATCACATCCTTCCTCTCAACTCGTCCAAGAACCTTCAAATCAGCTCTATCAAGGGGTATTTAAGCAGAGAATCATCAAAAATTTACCGCATCGCATTTCTACCCTCCGTAAAGTTTGTCTCCTTCCACACCGCCCGAGCCCTCGATGAAATGTTCACCCTAACCTTCTTCGGGTTCCTCACATGCTCCAAATTTAAAGTTAATTTCAATTTTAATCCAAAAAATCCACCCCACCATTTTCGATTTATCAATCCTCAATGATGAAACACCGACTTTCATCATTGAGCAAAATTGACCAGGTCAAGAAAGGCTACTATATATACATTTTCTAGCTCTGCTATCCCCTATTCAACCCTTCCAAACTCTGCGGGTCTTTCTCCTTTTTAGAAGTTCATTATGAGCATCCCCTTCAGACCCTTTATTCACCGACCACTCTAATCGCCCAGTCTCCCGTTTCTGGTTCCAAAAACACTATCCTCTACTAAGGCTATCCTCCACCTGTCAGGCATTCTCCACCCACCCATTCAGAAATGAAGCTGCCGCTTCAGCAGCCGAAAAAGGCCTGACCCAAAATCAGATCCAAACCCTCAGCCATTGGTCCACGAGCGCAAATAAAAGCTACATCCGCTTCAGCCAGTATCTCCTTCCCATTCACCTGGCATTCCCTCCAGCTGCAGTACGCTCGAACTGAGCTTCTAATCCTGTTCCCACTAGCACGGCCATCCAGAAAAAAAACCCACCCTGCAACCCATTTATCCACCCACTTTTCCAATCCCAAGTTTCAACCCACCAACCCAGCTTTAGTCTAAACCCCTATCAGATCCGCCACCTCAGTGGCATCTCTTTCCTGGCTTCGCAGAGGCTTTTTTTCTTTCTTTCCCGCCTCCACAGAGGCTTCCTTTCCATTTCTATCACTCCAGTGACTTTCCTCCTATTCAAGCCTCCGCAGAGGCTCTACCCATGGTATCAGTTATCGGACCACAATAGCCATTGCACCCACTGCGTGGTCAGCTTCTTCCGGAGACGGTTGAAGCCCCCACACTGCTTTATACCAGTGGACATCCCAAACAAGACCATTGCACCACCTGTGTTGGTCACGCCAATGCACAGGAAGCTCACAATGCACCCAATTGCCATAGCAACGGACCACAAAAGTCAGCGCTATTTGCACCCACCGCATGGACGGCCCCAGCCAGAGATGGTCCCCCCCCCTCCCGTCCTACATTTCAGTTATTTGGAAGCACCCTCTAGCCGAGGGTCCCAGACATCTTAAAATTTACCAAAGAGGGTGTTGACTTATAAATGATAAGCTATCTCCTCACAAGAGCTGTTTATTCAGTATAATTAATATCTCATATAAGTGCATCATTTTAATTAAAAAAAACGGTCCTTGTTTATCATTGTGATTACTTACTGTGTTCATATGTGTCTACTTTAGCAGATCATTATCCTGCGGGAGACTAAACTCAAGGAAAGGTCACATGAGATTGAGAACATCATGGAGGAAAGTTTCCAGAAAGAGGATGCTGAGAAACTGATCACAGAAGAAATGTTAACATATGTTAAAAATCACAAACAGTCCTGCAGCACAAGACTTTTCAGTTTTTTAGCTTTGATAAATTCATATGTCCCAGGTTCACACTTGTCAAAGCTTCTCTGTCAGGAATTCATGGATCAGACCAATGAGGCGAACCCCACACTGGGAACAGAAATGAAACCTTTCATGGATCTCATACACATTTTCTTAGGAGAACAAGGAGACCAATGTATACGTCTGGCACATCCAATGATTGCTGATGCCTGCTTGAAAATGTTCACTGAGAGTAATCTGACACGATTTGACATTGCTCTTGACTTCCTGAACAGTTTGGTGAAAGGAGAGGAGAGTAGTTATGTGCAAATTTGCAGGAGAATGTTAGTTGTAAGAGAGATTATGATGGGAAAGGAGAAGTTTTCCAGGCTGATTCTTGACATCATAGAAGAAAATAATGTTGAACAGTGTATTTGTTTGTTGAAGGTGGCCTCAGATTTGTTCTCTGTAGACCCTTGTTATCCTCAAACACTTGCACGGTTGTATTACATTGAAGTAAAAGAGGACAACAAATATGAGGAGGCAAGAAAATGGGCAGAAGAGGCCATTAAACGAGATCCCAACAATTCGCATATTAGGGATACTTTGGGACACGTTCACAAAAACCACCTGCTGAATGAAACTAAAAAGCCATCCCCAGACAGAAATGTGTGTTTGTCCATTGCTCAGTCTGCCATTGAAGCATTTAAAGCTGAAGAGAAAGCAGCTGAAGATGAGTCCGGAGATGACACCAAATTCAATAACAGGGGTATATTTGGGTTTATACAGGTTTGCAAGATTATTCATCTAAAAACGCCTTTTAATTACCAATTCATCAATAGTCACAAAGGTGATGTGGAGATGAAATACAATTTCTTTGAATGGTTCCTGGCGTTCTCAAGACAAAGCTTTGAAAGAGAGGACCCGGACTACATGCCTAGAGATGTTGAAAAGTGCTACAAGCAATATTTTAAAAAGGGCAAGAGCAATAAAACGACCCTGAGTGAGCAAAAAATGAAGTCTTTTGGAGGACTACTTCATTTCCTAAAATCAGACATCAATGTGCTGAAACAAAATCAGAGTGCACTTAAAAATCCACAAACTGATAATGAAGTTGTTCTCTACATTCTCACCAACATCATCTTAAGTCAGTCTGATGTGCCGTGGGAAAAAGCAGAGGATCTTCAGGCCAGGTTACAGAAACTTTGGGCTGCAGAAGCTCAAGACAGAAACCCAGAGTTTTACCTCTTGATCCTTTTGCTCTTTTGGCCTTATGAAGCACAGTCAGCAATCACAAACACTCCAGACCTCGAAGAGTGTGTCCAAAATATGAATCAGTCATACAAGAATAAGTATCATAAATACCTGCGTGGTCGCTACCTGGTGCCTCTGTTCTTCTTAGGGGAAGGAATAGGTTTGCAGAGACTGATTCATATCGCAATACAAGATCAAATTTCTCTAGAGCTACTCAGTGAAGGACATGAACAAGCAACAGTTAAAGGTCTTCAGCGCATCAATGGAAAAGTGGAGAATGATGAAATATTTGCTGTTATATACGGGCATCAGATTCAAGTCACACCTCACAGTCGGGTCAGTGTCTACAAACAAGGCCAGGTGACTTTCTACCTTGGCTTCAACATCAGAGGACCTGTTGCCTACAACATCAGATATGATAACAGCTGTAAGCAATGTTTTATATTCCAGACTCGTATTCAGCAAACATTTATCAGTGGTACTGTGCCAACTGTATTTTATTCTCAGTGAAAATGTGTATTACCTTGTCTCTGCAGAGGTCATATCTGAATTAACCACTTGACTGGTGACTGTAGGAGGGAATGAATCTCCGAACTCAAACGGCACATCCAGCACAAATGATCACGTCTTCTTAATATTTGTGTTTCTAAGCTCTGAAGAAAAAAAGTTACAAGTAGAGTTTAGTCATGGCACATGGCGCTATTCACTTACCTTTAGAGGAATGCAGATGATCTATTAGGGAACTGACAGATGGGAAAAATAAACAAATAATTTTTTTGGTGGTGGGTCTGTAAAATCATATCATATGCCAGTGTTTTGACCACTTAATATTATGTTAAGTGAAGGGAAAAAATTAACTATGTCATAAATAAGTAATTTACATTATCTCCGGTTTTATCTGAAGAAGAGACCAACAACTGAGCACTGCTTTACCAATGAGCTGGTTATTTCTTATCCTGAGATGTATTGTTATGGTTTTGGGTAGATTAGTATGGTTTATAATCATCATCTTATCAGCTCTGCTTCATGTTCAGCTGGACTCAAACGCTGCTTTGAAACACATATCAATGCACAAACCAAGAACTAAATCATCTTTTGTGAAGTACTAGATCTATTTGACTCATTAAAATGCTAATTAATTTATAACCATTTTGAGAACTGTTTTTCTGGATGTTTCAGCATGTTAATAAATATTGAATAGTGCACTGCATTTGTCTGTGAGAGTTAATGGTTTAAAAACTGACAAAAAAGACACCAGAATCTCAAAACAAATGTCTGAAGGAAAGAAGAAAGAACAAACAAATAAATTAATAAGGAATAATAATAAGAAGAAATGCAGGTCATATTATGGAGACTGTAGGCTTTTGTTACTTGCCATTTGAAGAAAACTTTAGTCAATTCAATTCAACTGAACTTTACAACTCAATTTATTAAACCAATGTTTGAGACACTTGGGAAAAAAAAAAAGTCTTCGAAGATTAGAGTATTCACAAACAGAAACGAGGATGAACTGCAGAGAGAACGGACGCTGGCTGTGAGTCTGTGTGTGGGTCAGTCGTGGCTGACGTAGGCCAGGTGTCTGTCGAGGCTCTTCAGGGTCCGGCAGGGTTTCCCGCAGCGGCTGCAGATGAAGGGACTCTCTCCGGCGTGAGAGCGCCAGTGCAGCCGCAGCTTCCTCCGGTGCTTGAACCTCCTCTCACACTGCGTGCAGCTGTAGGGCCTCCTGAAGTGAGCGCGGGTGTGCTCCCGCAGCGTCCGGCGCAGGATGAACGCCCTGGAGCACAGCGAGCAGCCGTGGGGTCTCTCGCCCGTGTGGAAGCGCCGGTGTCTCCTCAGGCTCCGCCGGTACATGAACATCTTATCACAGACGCTGCAGACCCAGAGTCGGCCGGCGGCTCTCTGCAGGATCTCAGCCCTCCGGAGGAGCACCGAGCAGGCTCTCAGAGGAGCGGCGTCCTTCTGCACAGGGCCCAGCCGCTCTGCTGACGCTGGGTTTATAAGACAGCTCTGGGTTATCTGACTCCTCACTGCGCTGAAATACCCGTCGCAGGAAGCCGGGCTCCAGCGGGACACCTCTGCTCCTTCATGATCCTCAGGCTTCAGCCGAGCTCCAGGACTTTCACATGAGGTCTGACACGCTTGGGTCTGCTCCAGACGTCTGGTTTCACCTTCGCCGTCTTCTTCCGTCATCACAGCTACGTCTTCGTATTCCTGTTTGACGTCTGCTTTGCTTGTGACTGCCAGCTCTTCAGAAGCTTTGGGGGTCTCTGGAGACGTTTCGTTGTCACTCACAGAGAAGGTAGTTTGGATCGTTTTTATCTGTATGCCCTTCCCCTGTGACGGGTCCGTTAGGACCGGCGGTGGCTCCTGAGATGGACGCGGACGGAGGATTTCTTCAGGTTCGTTGACTGGCTCGCTGCGCTGAAAGCTCCTCTGGGAGTCTCCAGACACGTCTCTGTCCTGTGAAACCAGAGGAGGACAGATACATCGCTCCGTTACTCCTGTGACTGTACAGACGAGGGGTGTGCGATAATATCATAACTGTTGTTTTAATGATGTGCGATTTGACATAAAAAATATTTTGAAAAAAAAAAACATCATATGTTAAGTCTTGATGGGGCGAGCGTGTGTTTAGAGCAGGGGTAACAAAGTTCAGTCCTGGAGGGCTGGTGTCCTGCAGAGTTTAGCTCCAACTTGTCTCAACACCTGCCTTGAAGTTTCCAGTATATCTAGTAAGAGTTTGATCAGGCGTGTTTGATAAGAGTTGGCGCTAAACTCTGCAGGACACCGGCCCTCCAGGACTGAACTTGGTGACCTCTGAGCATGACGGTCTATTAAAATGCATTTAGGACGATCTCAAAATTGGAGATAGTTAATCAGAATCACACAAAGAGCGCCATTTCCTTCTGCAAAGATTACTAAATGATTACTATCATCAAAACGCTTATTTACTATTATTATTATTATTTTTCTTCAAATCCAGATTACACCCCGCGGCTCGTGACGATACATTGATGTCTTAAGACACGAAACGATCGGTTGTTGTGAGAA
>JAUMHQ010042261.1:0-10544 GCA_032361165.1 Enteromius paludinosus | reverse complement strand
TGTCAACACAATTTTATATAGACTATGAGTAGGTAAAATACTGAAATAAATAAATAAATAAAATGACCTTTTAAACCATTTAACTGATTGTATTAACGGTTAAACGGTTACAATGAGCATCCCTAATAGGGATAGGTATGCTGCACCCAAGTCATCCGCTCTCTCTTGTGCTAGAGATTATAAATTATAGGCCTGGTTTCACAGACAGAGCTTAGACTAAGCCAGGATTAGGAGTGAGTGCCGCAGGTCATAATACTGTACGTTTAGAAATGGCAAGTGGGACAGAAAAGGAAGGCTGCCCGGAGTTGGAGGATGCGCCAGCGTCGTATAAATCTGGTGTATGGGAACTAGGGTTGGGTCGATAGACGATGCCATCGCCGATGGCCGATAGACATCACGATGCCTGAGTCGTGATCCTCCTCCCCGCCGCAGCAGCAGCAGCAACCAGCTCGCGAAAAACACACTTAATCTATGGAGGCAAATCTATGCCATTTATAAGCGAGGGCACCACTGATGCTGGCGAGCGCGGTAAATCATTTCCGTGAGAGGAAAACAGATGTACATGTGAAGAAACGGGGCCGCGAGCTCATTTCAAACCCTCGCTCGCGCTTGATGTGTCATCCGTGCGCAATTCAAGCACTCGCACGCGATCATTCCTGCACTCGAGCTTTCCTCACCTGCTCGCGCGAACACTGTTATTTTTGTCAGCCGTGGGGCGGGCGGGCTGATTTACTGCAAGCATCTTGTTTAATGTAAATAGTGTTTATTTATAAGATATCATTAAAATATAACACATTGAAGCATGATTAGGTCAAATAAACCATGCGTTTACTTGATTGCTGCTTGTGAATGTGCAATAACTCTGGCAACCTAAAAATAAATTTCTAAAATGACAATAATCAAGCTACGATTTTCATTTGTGTGCCTAAAAATAATCTTGATTAGCCATTGTGAAGCCCTAATCTGAAGTACCCTCCATTGTTGTTTTTGAGACTGCAAATAGGTAACGCTGCAGAGACATTCCCATGATGCAGTAGGCCTGCTTGGCTCAGTGCCCTGTAGAAGAATTCTTGCCTGAGGCTTTTGTACCCATCAGTTTCTGTTTAAAACACTAAAACGTCACAAGTTCTGCAGTTTAATATAATAAAGTAGCACGAGTGCCGTCAGATTTCAGCTTTTGAATCAAGCTTGTCGTTCCTTTTGCAACTGCATCTACTGCATCGGTGTTAAGAAGCTTAGATTTACCAGCTCAATAAACCTAGCCTGTAGATGCAGACACGCTTAAACAGGAGAGGATCTTGCTCAACCAAACAGAACGTCACTTTTAGGTAGCATCAAGATGACTGAGAAGCCCAAACCAAACAAAGAGGAACAGACCCAGATCCCCATTCCTCCCCCAGCAGCTAGAAACGTCCATTTGTGCAGGAAGTGTTGTCTTTGTGTTCATTCAAGCGCAAGATCAAACAACAATACTGTCACGAGGATGAAACAATCAGGAAGCTCTGTCATCATACCTAACAACATTCCTTACATATAATAATATTCAGAAATAAGGCACAGCTTCAAGTGTTTTTTCGCTTTTGGATGGATACGACATTTTTTTTTTCGATTTATATTTAAACATTTATATTTAATTAAATTGATTCCTGAGATAGTTCTCATCCAAAGGTTGAAAAGAAGTCTTCCATCATTTACACTGAGCTGCTAATGCCCAAACCTCTCTCTGTTGGGATACTACCTCAGAAGGCTTCGGTCTCTGTAGGCAGTGAGGCAGCTCACTGGGTGACTTGACCTAGCCGTTGACAGTCTTGGGCCTCACCTTTCTGAGCATAGTGTTGGGCAGCTTGCGGATCTTCTCCACGTGTTCAGCGCTGATGTCCAGCTCCCGGCAGCAGACGCGGAGGAGAGCGCGGTACGTCAGCTCCTGCCGGTCCAGCTCCACCTCGATGAAGTCGTTCTCTCTGACGTTGGAGTTCTGGATGCGCACCTTCAGGATGAGCTCTGAAAAGAGACGGCAAGTCTGAGATCTCTGAATCACACAATTCCTCAAACCGGAACATTTACATTTGAAGACAGGGTTCAGAAATGTGTTAGTGGAGTCAATATGCCTTGAATATAAATGAGCAGCTGTGATCTCGAGTGAAGTAGAATTATGTTTGAGGTCACTTTGATATCTTTTTTTAAAGAAATGTATACTTTACTTAGTGAGGATGCATTACCTGGATCCGAAGTGCCAGTAAAGACATTTATAAAGTTATAAAAGATTTCTATTTCAAATAAATACTGTTCTTTTAACTTTCTATGCATCCAAGATTCCTGCAAAAATGTCTAAAAATATTAAGCAGCAGAACCATTTTAAGTATTTCTATTATTAAAAAACATTTATTCAGCCACAAATCAGAATAGACAAATTTCTACAGGATCACGGGATGCTGAAGACAGGAGTAATGATGCTGAAAACTGAGCTTCGCATCACAGGAATTATATTTTAAAATATAAAAATAGAAAATGTATCTTAATTATAATAATTCTGATCGAATAAATGAGACAAAAAATTCTACGATGTGTGTGTGTGTGTATGTAAATACTTTTTTAAAATTTTATATATAGTATATTAATTGCAAGCACATTTGTTTTTACATAATGTGTGTAAACTGTGCATATTTATTATGTATATATAAATACAAACAAGTAAGGAAAATGTTTACATATTAAAATACATTCATTATATATATATATATGTGTGTGTGTGTGTGTGTGTGTGAAATAAAATAGAACAATATAAATATACAAATGTGTATATATATACACACACACACACACACACAAATATACCCAGTACATATATATTACGTAAAAATAATATTTTGGAGCATATATATATATATATATATATAATTTATTTATATGTGTGTGTTTATGTAAGATAATTAATTAGCATTAATCTGCTGCTTATAGAATTCTATAAAATATAGAATTTTAACTAAATAAAATGTATATATAAAAATTTAGATAAAATTGTACATTTATATATATATTTTTTACAAATTAGAATTTTATAACTACAGTTTTATCAGTTCATACAAAAAAAAGCACAATTATAGTAATTAAATGTAATGGATTAATGTTACTTTAATTTTCTTTCACTATTTTCAGTATTCACAGAGAATCCCACACCATCTGCTTTCTTGCTACCTAGCAACCTCCTTTCAGCGATGCTATCTGCAGCACTTCTCATGTGGAGGTCAAAGCAGAGGTGCTACGAATCACATGAAAGAAAGGCCCTTTACATACTCTTCCGTTTACTGACCAACTCACTGTACCTTGTACGTTAACAGGAAAAGTGCTGGTGAAGAAGAAGGGCTGGAAGGCCGGCATGGATCCGCCGAGCTGGGAGCAGTTGATTTGCTGCGGGATGGACTGCTGCCGGGGGACGCTGGCGCCGGGGACCTGCGGCTGACCGCTGCCTCCGCCGGGAGAAGGAAGCACCGGGCCGTTCTGTGCTATAGGATGAGGGTGTGTAAACTCGCAGTGGTTGGTGTGATGAGTCTCTGAGGAGAGCTCCATGGACAGGCTGCCGTTCACCACACCGTTCTGCTCCACCACGGGGATGTAGGGTAGCTCCTGCTGGCTCGGGCTGTCCGAGTAAAGGCTCTTGGGCTGCTGATGCTGAGGAGGAAGCTGCTGCTCTTGTGTGGGCGATAAAGTCGCTGGTTCTGACTCCAGGGACTCCGGATGATTGTTGGTGCCGTTGTGCTGTGCTATACTCAGGTTGTCGTTGTCCATCTTGCTGTACAGGAAGGGCGGGTTGGAGAGATAGTTTGGAATGATTGGCAGCTCTGGTTCCTTCACTTCAGGCACGTCTTCCTCTTCCACTGGAGATGGAATGACAAGCAGGAAAGTGACATTCAAGTGGCATGTATGCAAGGTTTTCGGTTTGCATTTCAGTGCATTGCAGTGTGAAAAAAAAAAAAAAGGGTCTTAAGGGTAAACTTTTTGAAATTGAGATTTATACATCGTCTGAAAGCTGAACAACTAAGCTTACTATTAATGTATTGACTGGTTTTGTGCTCCAGCGTCACATGTGTTAAAATAAATTGATAATTCTAATATAAATGATACCATTATGTCCAATGATGGATTTATGGCCAGTATTAAATTCTGAGTAATTTCATACAATATGAAAATGGATATTCATTATAAGATTTGCTAAACTTTATATTTAACAATATAATATTTTAAATCTGTAGTGTATGTAAAGAGCTCTTTAAAAAAAATAAATAAATAAAAAAATTGATCAAGATGTCAAAATAGTGGAAGATAGAAGCTTTTAAATATGCATTTTAATGGTTTCAAGAACTATCACTATGCAAATATGATGCAAAATTGATTGCTACAAATTTAACATCACTATATTGCAAACAATGTAAATAAAAAATGTAAACCAAAAATAAATTAAGTATGTTTATTGTAATTATTATTTAATTGATTTTTTCAAAAAGGTGCATTGTAAACTGAACAAGTAAAGTAAAAATATTAGTCAACAAACCAACGTAATACAAAAAAACCAAAAAAACCTGTGCTTTGTGCAAAATTAGACTTGATTTAATATGCAAAAAATGTATATCAATTTATAAAGAGAACACGAGTCCTATGAATGCATAAGAGTATGTGTGTCAGTCTGTACATGTAATACCCAATTAGTATTAATAGATACAATCCAGTCTTTCATATTCCAGTGCAGAAGTTCTCAACTTTGGCCCTCGAGCTCAAACTCTAATTAAACCCACCTGAACAAGATAATCAAGGATTCCCAGTAAGTTACAGGCTCCTGGCTTTAACCGAGACTGGAGCTAAGCTCTGCAGGAAAGTGGACCTCGAGGGACAAATCTGAGAAACCCTGATCTCGTAAGCATATACCACTCGACATTTAAACACTTAACACTTCCTGTCACAAAGGAGGCAGGTTTTCACAAAGCATACCTCCAAGCAGTCTTCTGATTTCAGGTTTGGAAGTGAGTTGAACGGCCAACTCTTCTTTCGCTGTTAGAATGTCCTTGTCGGCTCCGGCGTTCAACAGATAGGCCACTATGCGTTTGTGGTTTCTTTTACAGGCCCAATGCAAACACGTCCTGGGTGAACAAGGGACATTACAGCTTCTTAAACATGGTATGCAACAGCGTTTGAATGCATTCAGGCATTACTAAAAACAAAGCAGTCAAGGCTTGGCATGAATGTCAGAACAAATCCAACACCTGAGTTCAGTTGCTCAACAAACATCTGCAGCGAGGAAACCGAGAGCTGTCTCATTAAGCACGTCAGGAATGCTGCCAGGCTAGACGAAAGGTAAGGGCTTATCTACAGTTCTCCTCAGCCCTGCTCGGCACATTATAAACGGCTTTCTGCATTACATCATGACCCTGGGCTGATGCATAGGCCACATTTCAAACCTGAGTTAAGTAACAATATACATTGAACAATTAAGCTAAATAAACATTTATACACAATGTATACAACCCTCAGGTGCAAGAAGGTAGTGAGTTGATTGCAATTACAAACTGCCTAACCATGAAATCCCACCCTGAACTCTCACTATTGGTTGAGCCGATGTTGATTCAGCATGTTGAAATGAAATGAATTTAATAATAGCAGTAAAAGATAAATTATTTGATTATTGAGGAGCAGCTGGTGCAGGACTGAAGGTATAGTTCACAACAAAATGAACACTATTACTCTCAGGCCATCCAAGATGTAGATGGGTTTGAACAGTTTCAGAATTTGTTATATATATATATATATTACACATAATATGTTGACTATCCTTAAATAAATTGATTGCAACCACCTACCTTAAAAAAAAATATATATATTTTTTTTTTCATAAAAAAAAAAAAAAAAAAAAATTTGGTCGTTTTTTCCCCATTTAATAAAATATTAACATTTAAAATAGAAAAATATCTGCCATTAATTACAATATTTAGTGACATATAAGTCAAATTAATCATTTTTATTTAACAATAAATTATTTACATTTTGAATGTCCTTTTCATTTATTAAAATTATATTTTGTCACATATTTTGTCCTTTTTTTTTTTTTCCTTTCCTTTTCCTTTAAAATATATTTCATTACAGTAATAATTAATAGTGAATATAATTTTAAATATTTGTAACATTTATTAAATTCAATATTCCTGTATAATAAATACATTTTAATATAATAAAATAATATTCACAAAATGATCTAATAAATGTTAAACATTAACACTAAATGTTACAACATTAAATATTGATACATATAATAAAATATTAACATTTAAAATAAACATAACTGCATTTAATTACAATTATAGTGGCATATAACATTTAATTACGTCATTTAATTACGTTCAGTGTGTGGTCAATGGGTGCTGTCAGAAAGTGAGTCCAAACAGTTAAAGAAAAAACATCACAATAATCCGCAAGTATCTGACCTATGACACTAGTGCCACACATTCATAGCAAACAAATCCATCATTAAGATGTTTTTCATTTTAACCCATAGTTTCCGGCCAAAACAACGTTTTCCAGTGAAAAAATAATCTGACGTCAAGAAAAATGCACACATTTAAAAGGCGGTTTTAAATGAATATGTCAGTGCTTCGATGTGACAGGACAATAGGGAGCAAATGTTATGGACTTGCATTTTCATGTAAATTACTGTAATATTTTTATCAGCTGTTTGGACTCTCATTACGACGGCACCCATTCACTGCAGAGGATCTATTGATGAGCAAGTTACGTAATCTGTTCTGATCAAGTCATCTACATCTTGACTGGCTTGGGATAGTAAAGTAACTACATTAGCAAATACAAATTTTTGTTTTGTTGAACTATTATTTTATAAAGGGGGACACTGCGCCCCCTGGTCACGTGTCTTCTCTGTCGGGTATAAATGATGCCCAGCAGCTCTGTCATCTCAAGAGTAGAGGTTAATATAACTCTATGCACTTAAATCTCATATGAACCCTAACGCAGGCTAAGTGTTAATACGCACCATCCGTTAATCTCATTCTGAGAGTTGATGTTGACTCCGCTCTCCACTAAAGTCTTCACCTCCTCGATGTCTCCGATGGCACTGGCCTCTCTCAGACGCTCCTGCAGCTCTTTATCCAGCGATGTCGTTGACATTATTCAAGTCTTTATGGGAATAAAAGCTTCATACGAACTGACACGCTGTGCTTTAAGACAGGAGACAAAAATAGACACTCAACTTGCTCCGCCGCGGCTTAAACTCTTTGTCTGTTCCGGATGACTTTCGACAGTGAAGTGGCGAGGAGTATATTTACAGTCTGTAGACTGAAATCGGATCAAGACGACACCGTATAATAAATGGGGATGTGTTCAAAAAAAGCTTTCGCCGACTACCGCAATCCTCTCGTATCCGCTGCACCTCCCATGTTGGGGGCTATTTTCTGTGTAACACCTTCAGATCGTGATCTTTGGTTCCTACTTCGGATAGCCGGCAACGCGTTGCAAGATAAGAGTCCGACCAGAGTTCAAGACAGACACACATCTACAGTCAATAAACAGACTCCGTGCAAGATAATACACTGGTGTTCTTTATTGATCAGGGAAAGTCCATTGCGTAATGAAAGAGCAGCCTATATTAGTGTTTCACTACATTTCACGAAAAGGCGCAACGTTTCGCCTTGAAATGTGAGGTTTTACATATTTAGCTATTGGCATACGAATGCATTCAGAGGGTGTTGATTGTAACTACGGATGAATTGATTTTATTATCCATTAATATGATAAAAAAAAAAATGCATTTACATGTAAGCATCAGGCTTAAAAGCAAACCCAAATCAATTTGAATTGCATTCAGAAATGCACATTTCATTAGCTTTCGGCACATGGTGGTTGGTCGACAAGCTAAAAGTGGAACTATGGTAAAACTAAATAACATGTCAGGACTATAATAAAGATAACCAAAGAGGATGAGAAAGAAATCCATAGATGCATCATTTCAAACACCTGGCTAAATGACTAATCATTTCCTTCGGTGTAAAACCATACATCTGACAAGAATGCATCTTTTCCAGAAAGAGCGATTGGTTTCAGCAAAGCCTTTGTGTCATTGAGTATCTTTGAACACTGCAGAGTCCGATTAAATGTAAATACAGTGTTGTTCTGTTAAACCACACTGTCCTTGTGAAACAGTAAGCACTTGTTGTTGGCGGGCATATCGACCTAGAAAAATCAAAAACAGATGCATTTACAAGCCTTTCATGACTCAAGCTGGTGAATCATCACATAATCAAGCCAATCGGAGGGAGGAACGAGGTGTAAGAGGCATGATGTAAGATTAATTTGCAAAGGATCATGGCCAAGTAATGATTACAGCCTCTCTGAGAAAAACCTTTACAGCAAGACTTTTAATGAGGAGGCTTGACATCTCTTGACATTTTCATCTAGCATGCACTGAACTACGCCAGATCTTGAATCAAATTATTCATTTAGCTAATAAAACACTTACAATTTTTTCCAATCGCAGGCCATTTTCCTGGCCTAGTGTTGTCAGTACTGACACGTCTCTTAGACCCCACTCTGGGTTTCTGCAAAACAAAATTGTTGCAAACAATATGATGCAGAGTAAAACTGTAAGACCGCTTGTATTAGGTTCTTCGACGTTATCATTTGGGAATCTCAAAATAAATGAATTGCTTGTCTTGTTTTCCTGTACAAACATCCCTAAAACATGACATTTATAACTTAATCTAAATGACTATTATGCATTTTGGATCAGAAAACAAGACTTTAGAAAAAAAATAAAATAAAATAGAGAATTGCAGTGACCATGTTTGTTTTTTGCATTTGTTAAAGCATGCCTTTAGATAGCACTAGTGAAATATATCGGATCAAGATTTTATCTTCTTGAGTAATACAAATGCTATACCTTTGCCAGCTATTTCCTTCATCACTAACCTGTATCTCAAGCTGTGGTCAAAGTCAACATTACTCTGAGGAGTAATTGATCCATTGAAAGCATACGGCTGCAAAACATTCACATGCAAGCCATTAAAAGCCAATAAATGTAACAGAACACATTAAAAATAATAATAATAATAATAATAATAATAATTCAGCTTAGCATGCTCCAAATACCCCATAAGTCAGAAGCAATCCTTGTGGCTTCAGTATTTTTCCAACGCCATTAAACAAACCCTGAAACAAGTCAAAAGAGGTTAGGTGATTTATTATGCTCACATTGAACAAATGGCGAGAAAGAGACATCTTCATACCGTTGTGCAGGCCAGAGGTGAGATGTGCATCATGTTGATGTTCACAATGAGGTCACATGACTCGGGCTGAATTCCAGCCCAGCTCTCCCAGCTCTGAGACACATCAAGATAGATGGGCGGCTTTACATTCTGCAGCTTATGATGCTCTCTATATGCCTCAATACTGCAAGACAAAAAATGAATCGTCATTAGACATTGTGCATTTGATGGCAGGAATTATTCTCAGTTTCTCTCTTGTGTTAAATGATGCATGGTGTATATGTACTATTAAATAACTCTACATTTAAAAAATATTTCTGTTTTTCTTTTTTTTGCAGAAATGTCAACAATTCTGTGTTTTTCTGTCAATATGGGATGCTGTGTGTACATTAATGAGGGAAAAACATGAACTTAAATGACTTTCCATTACCATTGCATATATAACACAATTAGTGACTGAACAGCGCCATCTAGTGACAGTGGATGAGATTTCTTTAATAACGTTCATAGCTTGAATAGTTTCACCCACCCAATGCATTACAGCAGCGTGGATACAACTCGTGCACAAGACATTGGGAGACTTCATGTCTGCATAAGGAGTCAAGAGTTCAAGATAAATCGGGTGTTGCGCATATATTTACCTCGATATCGACTGCGCTTCAATCTCAGACGGTTGCCATGCAATGTTTGGAAAAGCTTTGGCAAAGTGAGTGACATGCTGTCCTGTGCCCGAAGATATTTCCAAAGCGACCAGAGGCTTGTCTGATGTCACTCTGCTTTTTAATACAGCGAGGATCGGGTCTTTATTTCTGTCGGCTGCTGCGGCATTCAGCATTGTAGCGCACTTCCGACGACAAGTTCCTGAACCAAGAGCAAAGCGTGAATATAACTATAACAGCAACTGGAAGAAGCCACCTTTTACTCAATCAACCAGAACCCAGCGGGACCTTTTAAAGCTGCAAAGCACGGCGATCCGACACTCTTCCTAAATTGTACGGATGCCCAAAACAAATTCATGCATTTCGATGGCGGCAGGTCACATGAGACTCATTTCGTAACGGCGTAGAATTGCAAGGTTGCAACTTTTTAGCCAATAGGTTTGTTAACTATTTACTCTGTTGAACGGTTTAATGGTCTAAATCTCCACTTCAGCGCAATACGATTTAGAGTGCAATGTATAAGATTCCTCATCCCACAATGCATCTTCTTCTTCTTCTTCTTCTTGGTATTTTATTGGCGGTTGACAAACAACAAAATGGTGTATTACCGCCACCACTGGTATGG
>JAUMHQ010042260.1:0-10550 GCA_032361165.1 Enteromius paludinosus | reverse complement strand
TCAGCAGTGCCACAGGCTGATTGCCTCCATGCCACGCCGCATTGAAGCAGTCATTTCTGCAAAAGGATTCCCAACCATGTACTGAGTGCATAACTGAACATAATTATTTGAAAGTTTACTTTTTTTTTTATTAAAAACACTTTTCTTTTATTGGTCGAATTAAATATGCTAATGAGCTTTTATGAACTACTTCAGTTGTGTGTAATGAATCTGAAATATATACAAAAAAAATGTTTATCAGTACATTACAGAAAATAATGAACTTTAATTTTTTGAAAAGGACCTTGTATTTAAACATAGTCAGAGAGATAGTCAGGAGTTCTACGGGAATGCCTAACAGGATACCTCTGAGGGACTGTGCATGAATCAAGTTCTTCCGTCGCATTCTCAAACCCAGGCTCAAATACAAGATCAGGTGTCTCCTGGTTGATTCTTTTAGAGAATGAACAGTCCCTTGTGATAGAGTGTCCATGTCCTTCTGCTGTTACCATTGTACCTTTGACTTTGGTGACTGTAAGTGGTTTGCGTTTGTATGGTGTGGTTATTTTGTTCCGCTTTTGTTGTCGGCACAGCACTGTGTCACCAGGTTTGATGTTGGTGATTACGGCATGTCTTTGGGTGTCCGAAAGGGCTTTCATTTTATCCTTTGCCTCTTAGTTATTTGCACAAATGTCATCATCATTATTGGTGGTACTTGAGGTAACTATAGGAAGTTTTGTACGCACTTTCCTGTTATATATTAACTCAGCAGGTGAAATCCCTGTAGTGCAGTGAGGTGTGGATCTGTACTCACGAAGGAAGATGTTTAACTGTTGTTTCCACAGGATGTCTTGAGTGTGGGCTGTTCGGATGGCTTTTCCTAGAGTACGCATGAACTGCTCTGCTGTAGCAGGAAGGAGTTATCTTTCTGTGTCGGAATACAGCGTAATCAGCAAACTGTGTAAATAAGCTGCTATTAAAAGCGGGGCCATTGTCCATTTTAAGTACACTAGGAATTCCGAACATAGAAAAAACATCATCAAGAACAGGTATCACTGCGTTTGTTGAAGTGCTGTGGACAATCTTAACCACAGGATAACGTGTGTAGTCGTCTATTATGACCAATAGATATTCCCCAGATGGTAATGGTCCATAGAAGTCTGCGCTTAGATTGTGCCATGGTGCCTCTGTTAATTCAGACATATGAAGTGGCTCAACATGGGTGACAGGGTTATTTGCTTGACAAGGAATACAATTTGTGATCATGGCTTTGACTCTTTGATCAATGCTGGGAAACCACACTTTCTCTCTCAGAAGACTTTTGGTCTTGGCGACACCTTGATGACTTTCATGAGCAAACTGTAATACTCTCTGCTCCAGCGAAACAGGTATGACTATTCTGGAACCTCTGAGTATGAGGTCATCGTTTGACGACACTGTGAGCTCAGAACTGACATTTTTGTAGTGTTTCAGAGTGTCTGACAAAGGTGGTTCACAAGCAATTGTGTGCCATGTGTTGTTTCTGATGTGTGAGCAGACCTGCTGTAAAATGGCATTTTTTTTTGTTTCAATTTTTATCTCTTCTAGTGTCATGGCTTTTGGTGTGGCTTGCAGTGCTATGAAATTGACATACTCCTTTGCTACTTTAGATGCCCTTGTATTGTGTTTTGTATCTGCAGAGATAGGATGTCTGGACATGAAGTCAGCAAGGTTGTCAGTTCCTTTCCTGTACTCAATTTTGAGCTGGTATGGTTAGAGTGTGAGGCCCCACCTTTCGATTCGAGCTGATGGCTTTGATCTTAGATTGTTCCATATCAGCTCTAGGGTTTTGTGGTCCGTTGCCCGTAAAGATACAGGTGAAGGATGCCCGTAAAGATACAGGTTTAAATGTTCACAGCTCCATACGATGGCTAGAGCTTTGCATTCAGTTTTTGAGTATCGTCTTTCGACTGGCGTATGCAATTATGCATTTTTTGTCCATTTTGCATTTGAGACAAAATAGCCCCGAGGCCAACCGGGCTAGCATCGACAATGAGTTCAATGTTCAGTTCAGTCTTTTTAGGATCGAAGTAGGAGGTGGTGGTAGCACTGACTTAAGCATCTTTGAGCTTCTGAAGAGCTTGCTTGTGCGTATTGCGAGCCGATTCGGATGTTATCACGCGATTTGAATGGGCCGTTATCAGTCGTTATCAGGTGCCTGTTGCACCTACTGGTAAAGCTTGAAATGAAATTAATTATTCTAGATTATTAGATTAACCCCCAGTTTCACAGACAAGGCTTAAGCTAGTCCCAGACTAAATTGCATGTTTGAGCTGTCTCAGATGACAATATCTTGCTCTGACGTATCTTAAAACATGTCAGTGTCATTGACACCTGTAATAGTTTCCTATAAGGCATTTTTGTAAAAGTTGCTTAAATATCTTAATTCAACTAATGCCTAGTCCTGGTTTAAGCTAAGCCCCGTTTGTGAAACCGGGCCTGTGTTTATTTAACATCTACACCTACACCAACCCTAACACCTACCCTTTACCATGATAGAAAAACAGTATTATTGTCGTACAGTGTTAAGAAAAAAAAATGTTTGATTGATGTGCGCATGCCCAGAAGTCTTATGGATGATAACAGCCTTCTAAGCCTACCAGTAGCAGGCCCTTACTGACCCATATTAATGGGCTGATAACGACTGATAACGGCCCATTCAATCTAATGATAACATCCAAAGCGGGTGGTATTGCCCCACTGCCACGATGTGCCTTTTTTAGTCAGGTCTCGAAGAGGTGAACTAATCGTCGAAAAGTCCTGTATGAATCGTGCGCAGTAGTTCGCCATGCCAAGTAAGGTTCGGATTTCCCCAGGATCTTTGGGTTCACTGGCTTGTAGGATGGCTGCAACTTTTTTGGGGTCAACAGAGATATCACTGGCAGAAAAGATGAATCCTTAGAACTCGAGTCTGTGCTTGTTGAATTCACACTTTTCACGATTGAGTGTAAGACCACTGTCTTTTAGTCTTTGAAAAACAGCACTGAGAGCGTCATCGTGTGTTCTTTGTGAGTTGCCGTATACAATGATGTCATCGCTGAGGTTTTTTACACCTTTTATGCCTTGTAGTGTTTGTGCTTTGGCATTTTGGAACACCTCCGCTGCAGAAAATATGCCAAAGTTTAGGCTTTTGTATCTCCTTAGTTCCAGATGTGTTGTAAATGTGCTGATGTATCGGCTTTCTGGGTGTAGTTCCAGTTGATGATAACCAGCCCTGAGATCAAGTTTTGAGAAGACTTTTGTGCCATTCAACTCATGTATGACGTCATCAATAGTTGGTGTTAAATGACGCTCACGTTGTATAGCTGCATTTGCCTGGCGCATGTCAACACACATTCTGACTTTATCAGGATCTTTCGGTTTTGGTGGGGTTACAATTGGAGAAACCCACGGTGTTGGACCGGTTATAGCTTCTATTATGTCATCATTAGCAAGCTTTTGTAACTCAGCTTCCATTTTCTGTCGAATGTGAAATGGCGCACGTCTATGTGGCATGTGGGTTGGAAATCAGGATTGATGTGCAGCTTGACTTGGAAGTTTTTCACTTTTCCTATTCCTTTGAGCAGTTCTGAATAGCTTTCAACAAGTTTGTCAGCTACTGTGCGTCTTGTGTTCATATAATTAACAGCACTGGTCATATTTATTAGTCCAAGCTCTTGTGCTGTTAGTTAGCATAACAGTGTGTGGCTGTCATTTTGAAGAACATAGAACTTGGTTTCTGTTGTGCTGTGTGATGCTTGAACATTGCACTGGAATACACCAATGATGGGCAGAGCACTGTCAGAGCCATACGCAAAAATTTTGATTGTCGCTGCTCTAAGTTGTGGCTTGGGTGTGAGTTTATCAAACACTGCTTTGCTGATAATGTTCACAGCAGCTCCTGAGTCTATTAGAGCTGTAACTTTAGTGCAGTTTATTTCAATTAGTGTTTGAGGTTGTTGCTGGCATGTATTTTTGTTGAAAACAAACACATAAGCATCCTTCGCTGCTCGACAAACCCTCTCGCGCTCGGCTGGTGTATGCTGCTGCAACTTGCTTGACCTTTCGCGGTTTGTTGTGTTGTTTGTGATGACAATGGTCATTATGTTTAGTGGGTGTCTTAGTGCTGGACCGACACACTTTTGCGTAGTGATTTAACTTTCCACACGCTTTGCATTCTTTTCCTTTAGCAGGGCAAGCACTTTGATGTGGGTATATTCCTCCACAGTTTCTACACTGAGTATTAGGTCTCCGTCTGCTGGTGGTTTTGAATTCACTTTGCTGCTTCTGATATAATGCATTGACCACACCCGTTGCGTTTTGTTCAATTCCTGCTGCTTGTTGTTCAGAAATTTCTAGTGTTCTGCCATGATCAAGCAGAGCCTCTAAAGTCAAATCTGGTTCCTGAGTGCTTTTCTGCGCAGCCTGGACGAAGTACAGCTTTGAATTAACTGTGCCTTTATCTCACCGGCAACATCAGCAAAGTTGCAGTCTTTTAAAAGCATTCTGAGTCTAGTGTGATACATCTCCAGTTTTTCTGATTGCTGCACAGCTTTTCTAAATTAATCTTTTTTTCTTTTTGGGCGAAAAATAACCGTTTAGTTTAATTTTTGTTTCTGGAGAGCCATCTTGTTCTGTTGCGAATGTGTCATAAATGTAATGAAAAGCATTAACTGTGCAATGAAGCCTGTTAGAGTAGTTAGAATGCCCTTATAATTTTGTAAAAATATTTTTATAAATAAGCTAACAATTTTATACAACAGTGTTTCATTCCTTAAATTAGTATGTTTTTTAATTCAGCCAGTGCTTCAGCGGTCTAGTCACTTGTTTTGTATACAGTATATTTGAATTAGCCATTTTGGTAAGACTTTACAATAACAGTACATGAATTATAATGTACTAATACATGAATTAACAATTTCTTGACTGTAAACTAATGAGTTAAGACATCTATTAATCAAGAACTAACTTAACTACGACATGACTCATATGAATTACTGCATGAATAACACCACCTTAATTACATGTTAGTTACTGCATGTTAGTAAATGTATTAATTAACAATTTGTGGTACAGTAAACTAAGTCAAACATGCTTTAATAACACACAATTGTTTATAAATTTTCCACCTGCGGCTGTCATGAATTCATGAGTTGTTAATGTATAATTATGTCATGACTTTTCTTTAGGGGCACATTATTACTATCTCGTCATTAACTATTTATATTTGTAACATTATTTCATGACCTTCTTAAGATCCTTAAAAAGTTATCAATTACACAGTTTTATACATATTCAGCTATTTGGTGCGTTTTGGTGGTTTGTAAAGAAGTGGAAGAGCAGAGGTCATGTGGCTGCATTTGGATGGAGAGGTAACTGAACGTTACAAGGAAAGTTGACATTTTGAAGAGGCAATAGTAGTCCAAAAGAAGAGCCAGAGCACAAGAGAAACATCTGACTTCAGTGCATTATTATGATATAATGACAGTGAACCAATCTATATTTTAATTTGGAAAATTGTGTCAGCTTAATTATAATGAAAACGTTATTGTAGGATGGCAGCAGTGGAATCACTCAAAACAGGATGAGATGAACTTTATTGTTTGTTGGATGAGTTAGGTTTAGTGTAAATATTGCAAGAAATTCACTGTCATTCACTGCTGTTTGTGCAGCTGCAGGTGGCAGAGTTATAAACAATTTTGTTCCATTAAAGCATGTTTGATTAGTTTACCACAAATTGTTAATTAATACATGAACTAGCATGTAGGAACTGACATGTAATTAAAGTGGCGTTGTTCATGCTGTAATTCACGTCATGTCGTAGTTAAGTATTACGTCTGGTACCCAGTGAAGGAGATCACAGGAGACGAGAGCTCAAATAACATAAAGTCTTTTAATGAAGAAGAAAGCAAACACGGCGTAATATCCACAAGCCAACTTAATGTGAACACATGCAACGATAATGACCGACAAACACTGAGACACTGGGAGCAACATAAGTAGGGTAGACAATCAATGTAAACGAGCGGGACACACCTGAAAGGAATACGTAATTAACAAAACTAGGTAACAAGAGGAAAACACAGAGCACATGGGAAATGACAACAAAAAACAAAGTGAACGTAACATTTCGCCCCCTCCCGGATAGGCGTGGGCTCTGGAGGAGGGCGTAGAAAGAAAATTATAAAAATGAAAAAATAAAAAACAAAAGAGAGTTCCAAAGTCCAAGGAGGAGAAGACGGTGGGAGGAGCCAGGGTGGCGCTAGGAGCAGGAGGAGGCAGATGATGATTCCCGGATCAGCAAAACAGAGCCCCCCAGGGCGGATTCGACGGCTGGAGAAGCCATGGAGGAGGAGTGGGTGACGACTCCAGGGTGCCGACCGACAGTGATGACGTCGATGGAAGGAGAGCCAATGGTGGTGCCAAGCAGATGGAGCGACCAAGGACGATGGTGGAGCCGGAGGGAAGGAGAAGCCTGACAGAGCCGGCAGGACGGCGGGACGAGGCGCAGCCAGAGGAGAGGAGTCCAGAGGCGGCGGATGGTTGACTCCTGACCAAGGCGGAGTCGGAGAAACGAGGAAGCCTGGTGGAGCTGGTGGGACGACGGGCCACGGTGGAGACGAGGGAGCTATGAGGCAAGGCGGAGCTGATGGGTTGGAGGACCGAGTCTGAAGCTCGATGGCTGGAGGCATAGACAGGGGATCTTCTTATTGGAGTGGAGCTGGAGACTGGCTGTCCTGAGGCGAAGGCACATGCCTCCAAGGCACTGATTGAAGGGGAGCCGAGGGACTGACAGGAACCAGTGGAGCTGGAAGGATAACACTGACTGGCTCACTATTTTGAACAAATTGTTTGATCTAAATTATTCAGAAAAATTAATTTATTAAAACAGTGACTTGTTGCTGACTTACTGACAGTTTTATTGTCATCATTCTTTATCCTTGACAAGCCTAAACCAACCGAATACATTTAGTTATTTATTCAGCAGACATTTTTATCCAAAGCAACATACAAATGAGTATGTTAGCTTAAAAAAGAGCAATGTTAGCTTAACGTAGTACATCCCGTTTTGGTAAAACTTTAGAATAGCGGATGTTTGTAAGTCATTTATAAGTGATTAGTTAATGATGAAATGTTAATCTGCAAATTATTAATAAGTGATTATTATGTTTAGTTAATTAATTAACAAGTCATTTACAGGACACTGAAAAAATTGAGGTCCTGGGCCATGGAGCAGTGTCAAACATTGAAACTCTGGAGGACTTGGGCCATGGGTCAGGGGAGACTGAAACAGAGATCACAGTGAATATAACAGCAGGCTCAATGGCCATAACAGGACAGGAGGTCAGTTTAGAAATGGCATCTTTAGCTGTAACAGGACAAGTGATAAGCTCAGATATGGCCCCCGTTGTCATTTTTTAGAGAGACAGAGAGTTCATGGCCTTATTGGTTGTGACAGGACAGGTGGACAGTTCATGAACAGCCTCCTTGGCCATGACAGAACAGACACAAAGTTCATGGATGGACTCCATGGTTGTAACAAGACAGATTATGAGTTCATGAATGGTCTTCTTTGCCAGTGACAGGGTAGACTGTGAGTTCATGGCATGACACAAGCTGGTTCAGACTTGCCAGGCATGGTATGAGCAGCCTTTAACTTGATAGACATGACTTTAAGAGACACTGGCTTGGCAGGCATGATTTAACCATCTCTGCCTTGACAAGCATGATGTGTACAGTCTTTAGCTTGACAGATATGACATGAACAGGTGATGGCTTGTCAGGCATGACGTAAGCAGGTCCTACAGTAGCAGATATGGTGGTAGCAGGCCTTGGAGTAGCAGGCATGATGTTAGCAGGTCTTGGGGTAGCAGGCATGAGATGGACAGACCTTGTAGTAGAAGGCGTGTGGTGAATGACTCCTGCCATGACAGTCAGGACAAGAAAATGCTGAAGTGCAACTACTGGGAACATTAGTGGTTGCTAATTCAGTAACAATAGTCCCGCTGAAGTTGACTATAACAACCCATGTGCAGCTTTATCCCAAAAAGGGATCCGAGTTACAATCATAATCCAAACAGGCACTTGACTTTGCATTAACAGACTTGACACGAAATGAACAGACTTGACTTGGCATGGATAAACTAGACTCACCGACAGCAGATTATAACATCAATACACACCAAGGAACAATGGAAACATGATGGCTACTCATAACAAACAATACAAGTCACATGACAAAGACCAATCAATGAGAGATAGGACACTAGACTAAGGCAATCAATGAGAACATGCTACGTGGACAAAAGAACCAATCAGAACATAACACACAGACAAAGCAATCACATGACTGAACAGGGACCATTACTAAACTATAAAATAATAGACCCCAAAACCCATTTAACAACCACAAGTAGTCCTGTCCTGGCCAGGTTGATTTGAAGGTGATAGTATACACACACACACATTTGACTGAACAGGGACCATGACTAAACTCCAAAATAAAAGACCTCAAAACCCATTTAACAACCACAAGCAGCTCTGTCTTGACAAGGTTGATTTGAACTAGGGAGTGCAGCATTTTGTTAACTTTGTGGTTTATTATTTTGAGTTGTTCGGGATGTGGTAACACACATCCCTCTCACATACTGCTTTACAGATCTATAACTTTTGTCATTTAGTATGGCAACACATTAATGCTGCACATATCAAAAGTTCTGCACTCCGGTGTGGTTAGTACTTACATTCACTGACCTTCACTATATTGCTGAAAGTATTTGCTCACCCATCCAAATAATTGGAATCAGGTGTTCCAATCAAGCAACAGAGCGGGGTCAGCAGATGCTGAGGCGCATAGTGCGAAGAGGTTGTCAACTTTTTGCAGAGTCAATCAATACAGACCTCCAAACTTCATGTGACCTTCAGATTAGCTCAAGAACAGTGCGCAGAGAGCTTCATGGAATGGGTTTCTATGGCCGAGTATCTGGGTTTGGCCATTGCCAGGAGAACTGTACTTGTCTGAATGTATTGTGCCAAGTGAAAAATGTTTGGTGCAAGGCCGATTATAGTTTCCATAATTATGTTGTGAGGTTGTTTTCAGGAGCTGGGCTTGGCCTCAACCACCACCAGTGTGCAGCATCCACTTGGATGATGCGACAGCTGCCACAGGACTACGGCGCCAGTGCTCTCACCACACACCATCTACAGGTGAAGGAGAGAGATACAGCCAATCAATGGATGGGGGTTATTGGGAGGCCATGATAGACAAGGGCCAGTGGGTATTTGGCCAGGACACCGGGGTAACACCCCTGCTCTTTACGATAAAAATCATGGGATTTTTAATGACCACAGAGAGTCAGGACCTCAGTTTAACGTCTCATCCGAAAGACTGCATTCTTTTGACAGTATAGTGTCCCCGTCACTATACTAGGGCATAAGGACCCACACAGACCACAAGGTGAGCACCCCCTGCTGGCCTCTCTAACACCACTCTCTGGCAGTATTTAATTTGATTGCATTAATGTTATAAGTTGAGATTTACAATAAATATTTAAACTGCTACTATGTTAAAGGTATACTGCTGCAAAAAAATAGCACCATGTTTGTTTAAAATGTTTGCAAACTAAAATGCACTTTTGTTCATATAGCAGTACTTTTAAGTGAAAAATGTGCATAACACACTACTTCTGAATTCCTTATTAAATTGTGTGCACACACATGCAATTTATTGCAATGAATCTTTAAACTCTTTAAATACAGCATTGCCATAGGTTGTGTTTAACCCTTTAACTGCCTGCTCGACCAAATGGTTGAGCACACTATATTTCATTGAGAGGAGTACGTAACTGAACTCAAGCTGACTGAGCCATCTCTACCATCTGGTTGAGGTACATTATACAACAAAAAATCCTCTAGATGTCACAAGGTCAATCAAAAGCACTTGTCACAACACTTGTTCTAACATGGATATCAGACACCAGGAAATAACGCCTGCCATTTGAGCTTTTTTTGATGAATTTTTGCATGGTAAACATATTTTTGTGACATATTACACTGTAAGAAGCCTAACTTTACAAAATGATGTTACTTTGTGACATGAAAAAACTTTATTATGTTTTTCATAATTTTTCAAAAACATGCTCAACCAAACGGTTGATATGTCACTTTATGGTAAACATAGAAATCTAAGCTTATGGTTTCAGATCATCCACTTCTGCAGTCAGAATGGACTATTTGCTGAAAAACATGAACTTCTGATCATTCATTGATATTAACATGACAAAGCTATTGTTATTTCTTATTGAATGTACTGATATAATCTATGTTTTGCTTTTTTGCATATTTATTGAAGCAAATATAATAAATTCATGTAATTAATTTGTGGAAATAATAATTATCAGAGGCAAATGCTTAAACTACAAATGTTGGTGTACTAGCACCACTAAAATAGTAAAATATTGTTATTTATTTGTTTGTTTGTTGTTGTTTTTTAAAATTACTAGATGGATGTCAGCAGTCTCTATAGTACAACAATATGCACTCTTCAGGCGCTT
>JAUMHQ010042259.1:0-10565 GCA_032361165.1 Enteromius paludinosus | reverse complement strand
TGCACGTGATCGAGAAAGTATACCCACAGCTGATCACCGTGATCGAACTTAATTTGATCGCGATCACAAATCGAGATTGTATAATCGCCCAGCCCTAGTTCGGAGCATGCATGCGTCGCACGGTTCGATGGTTCATGACATGCGCAATATAGCCTCGTGCCCCTTTTTCAGCAAGTACACCAAAAGCATGTCAAATAGCGCCTAATTACTGAACTAAGATATTCATCACATGTGTTTGTGGTAATACTGTCAAAAACACACAGCGTTAAACACAGTTGCTTGTGTCTAAAGAGAAAAACGTGCCACTATATTATATATATTATATTCAGATAAAAACGAGCTGAGAGAGAGTAAATTATGTATTGCTGCAATTCAGTTTAAATAAAATGACATTATATGAAACAGTGTCATTGGGTTTGAATTTTTATTTATGCATTTTCAGATACAAATTGCTATATTGTGATATATATCGTTATCGAGGTAGAAAATTGCTTCTACAGTGATAGAAGATTTTGGTTATATCGCCCACCCCTACTTAATACAGAAGATTTCTTCAAAACTGAAAAACATTTACCTATACATACGACTCACTGAAGTTTCCAGTTGAAATGCACACTAGAGGCAGTGCAACTCCCACAACTTGTATTCCTTTTCACACAAAAGTATGATTTACAGGTACATTTCTGATTAATAAAGGCTAATTTTCACACAATTAATAGCAGAATGTTATGTTATGACTTCAAAGCATTTTTAACATCCTTTTGAATGTTGTCGTTACATATACAGCTTCATATCTATTCGTTTTCTAGCTCAGTATGTTTACTCTGTAGCTCATGTGATCCAGTGTTCAGTTCAGTGAAAAGTTTGTGTACAACGGTTCGACAAAACAGCTCAAATTAGCGAAAGAAAGTAAAATTAGCATGGCTGCATCAGGGTAGGTTTGGGTTCGTTGTAGGGGATGTTTCCAACATGATAGAGCATAAATTACAGTCACTGGATATTTGAATTCTGAACGGCCTCAAAAAGTACCTTGAGCAATATTATAAAAACACTGCAATACATACCTGTACAAAACTAATACAAACGTACCATGATTATGTATTAATTAAACGTGTGTTTTAGCGCCACATTCTGGACATTTCACTTTGAAACTGCAGTGAAACTTGCAGTAAGGTACGTAATTACGGGGTTGCAGAAATGTACAGTATGTAAAGACGCAAATTTCCAGTGAGCCTGGGTTGGTTTAAATGTTTGGGATCAGAAAGATTTTAATGTTCTATGCTCGTCAAAGCTACATTTCTTTTTATATATAAAAAAAAAAAATAGTATTATTGTAAAACATTCTTTATTTAAACGTTTTATTATATTATAAGATATTTAAGCCTTTCAAAAATTATTCTAATACACTGATTCAGTGATAAAGAATAATTTTGGTTAGGTTTTTTTTATTATTTATTTATGTCCCTCAGCAATTAACCAATTTAATGAATTCTTGCTGAATATAATTCATTTATCTTATTTGCACAGCCATTCAAAAGTTTGAAATCAGCATTTATTATTATTAGTATTTATTTATTTATTTTAATTAAACGAAATTTAACAAGGATGTATTAAATAGTTTTTTGTGGTTGCTGTT
Organism: Enteromius paludinosus; assembly: GCA_032361165.1. NCBI lineage: Eukaryota > Metazoa > Chordata > Actinopteri > Cypriniformes > Cyprinidae > Enteromius > Enteromius paludinosus. The sequence goes on along the minus strand of JAUMHQ010042259.1, from coordinate 8,929 downwards.
TTTGCTGCTGCTGTTGTTGTTGTTTTAAAGGGTCACAACACCCCCATGTTTCAGAAGTGCTTTTTCACACCTCTGGTTTAAAAAACTTTCTAAAAAGGGGCATTGTTCACTGGGGGTAAGGGGTGGGGGTAGAGTGTGGATAGTAAAGTAAATAGTAGATAGTAAAGACTAGAGCCAGATTTATTGTTTTGGTGATTTTATTGGCTAATTTGAGCCAGTCTCTGATATATCTTATCAGCAAAAATGCTGCCGATGTAATCGGTATCGGTTATATTTAAATACGTCCGCACTGGACGCTCAATCCCTTTATAATCTCCGGAAGCTCAGTATGCGTTTTAGATTTGTCATTTTAATTAGATAATTATTTTATTCATAGGCTGTTTAGTGTAGGGATAATTTATTAATTCATTCATTCATTTATTCATTTATGTTCATTTCGGTAAGATTTTTCCTAACCGATAACCGACGGTTGTTAAGCCATTATTAACCAATAATTAATAGCGGTTATGTTATTAGAACACCAGAACATAAGGATTCACATCACATCACATTACGCGCAGAGCTTGTGCCAACAGAGAAAAACTTAATAATGCTATATATAAAAGAAATAAATAGGCCCATATTAGGGTTGGGTACAGCAGCAACCAGCTCGCAAAAAACACACTTAATCTATGGCGGGATTGCCGGTAAATCTATGCAATTAATAAGCGAGCGCATCACTAATGCTGGCGAGCACGGTAAATAATTTCCGCGAGAGGAAAACAGATGTACATTTCTTGACTATTGAGTATTGTAAGCTGTTTCCACTTTTATAAGGGAAAAAAAATAAATAAAATGATCCTGTAAAAAAGCAATCCTATGTAATTGCAGGAAATGGGATTCAAATCGAAAACATTTCCCCAATTTTCCGAGCTCCCCCAAGCTCCCACCTCAGTAGTTCGCACCCTGCACTAATGTATTATTCTAATTAGATAAATTACTTTTTGGTTAACCAGTAGCGGTTGTTGGTTGGAAATTAACTGAAATGAGCATCACTAATCAATTAAATAAATGAGCAACCCAAAATAAAATGCGAAATAAAAGCTAAATAAAAAGCAGCACAAACAACTATTGAGCCTATTTTTAGTCAGTTTGAAGCATGAAGAGGGGCTGGTGACGACATCGCCTATAAAGTAAAGTCTAATATTTTAAAAACTGAAGCTCAAATGGGATTCTTACCGGCACAAACAAAGCACAAATAAATCAGACCATTCGGCGTAAATTTGGAGCATGTGGGGGGCTGACTGACCCTGAGATTGAAAGGCAAAAGAAACTTCAACCGGCACAAACCAGCACAAACGATTGGGTCAGTTTGGAGCATGTAGGGGGGCTGGTGATGACATCGCCCATAATAAAATGTCTAATATTTAAAAACTTTACCGGCACAAACGAAGCACAAACAGACAAGACTATTTGGGGTGAATTTGGAGCATGTGGGGGGGCTGAGTGACCTGAGAATGACATCATTGCATCATTCAACTCCAGGAAAAAAAAAAAGTGTAATGCAAGGCATATTCTTTCATTAGAGTAGGACTTCCAGACCTCCAAGTACACCTGTGGTCTAAAATTACTATTCTCTACCCTGCCAACTGTACATTCTCACTGATTTTATTAATATTATTATTATTTTGGGCATAACGGTGAAACAAGGTTGCTATTTGTCCTTAGGAGCATTTGAGACCTTGGTATTACTGTGAGCCTGTCCCAAAAGCCTCCCTAAGCCTTTGTGGTCAACCTCTAAAATCACACTTTAGTGATATACATAGACTGTTGGGTACCTACACACAAACTGCTTTTCTCTTCCAGATATAAAAGTTCAACATCAAAGAGCCACAAAGTCAGAGACAAAAACTTGGCCTACACAAGACAAAATTAAATATTGCAAAGGCAAAAATCTTTCACTTCAAGGCATAAAAGGAGGCTGTTCTGCTTTGTGCACCAACACATCATAATCTAAAATGTTTAAGAAGTTGCTCGCCACAACTCTTTCTAAAGCTGGGAGAACAAGGGATCAGAGCAACACATATCAATCCCAGTTTGAAGTTTACGGAGTCTCTTTAGTCATCTGAATTCCTGAAACTTCATTCCCTCTGTTGATGCACAGCATGATTCAGAGCTGCCCGCAAGACCTTGTTGATTTTGACGCTTGCACTCATAAGAAACACTCCTGTTGCTCAGGGGCCTCTGACGCCGGGTTTGATCAAAAGTCGAGCAGCTATTGCTCTGGCACCTGCCTATGTACAATTATTTATGGGGAGGAGAGGGACTTTCAGGGGCCAGACAGGTGTGTGAGGCTCGCCCGGGGCTCCCTGGAGTCTGCAGAAGCCGTGCTGCTGCTGGAATAGGCCGTGGCACATAGATGTAAACATGCACCGAAAAAGTACTTATTCAACAAAAACACCAGACTACTGAGTGAGGCAAAAAAGGTTCTTAGGGTAAAGTAAAGTTCAAAGAAATATTACTAAGAAAAACAGGATGCATGATCATAATTAATCAAATCACACAGACTACAAATTTCTGAGCACATTATTAATGCATTATATTACAACATTAAATATTATTTAAATTATATATAAAAAGTATGTGTGCTAATGGAATCACAGAAAAATTAATATTCTGTTTCAGTTCAGTAATTTTTTAGTACGGAGATGTCAGTCAGCCCCTGCTTGAGTTATCACGGCTGAGGCGGCAGGGCTTGCTGAGACCGCTATAAGAGCATCTCGCTCTGATGCGTTCACGGCCCCTCCCCCTCCCTCTGTCTTCTATGTCTGCGTCAGTACCTTGATCTGCTTGTGGTTTCCCCTCACACCGATCATCAGTACCCCTCTTCTTGAGTGGTTTTTGATCTTTAGGCCGATTAAAAGGAACGCTGTCTTTCACGTTACACCGCCTCAGCTCCAGCAGCCAATGCAGAGCCACTAGAAGTCACTCTAAGTCGGCTGGAAGTTGTTTTCCCATTCCTGAAGAGGCAGGGATCCCGGCCCTAGATAGCACCGGACCTGCCGCCTACAGCGCCGTCCTCTAAACGCAAAAGACGGAGGGAAAAGTCTAGCTAAGGCCGGAACACCCCGCAAGCTGCTGAATTTCTATCCTCTACCTTGCAATGCTCCGGGTATGACAAACAATATAATAGCTGCAAACAGTGGGTCCGTAAAAGCGCCCATGCAGCACGCTGTGATAGCACACACACAAACTCACAAAAGAGCAGTTCCTCTCAAAAGCATAAACATGAGTCATATGCCCCTAAACAGCGACAAAGTGCTCGATATAGTAAACCCTTCCCTTCAGAAGAATGCCTGGTTTCAAATTGGGTTATGGGGATATTAAAAAGGCCCCCGAGCAGAAAGAGAAAAAGGGTTTTACAGCCAGTACTTTTTAGTCCGCAAGCGAGATGGTGGTCTGAGACCTATACTCGGCCTGAGACATCTGAATCGCGCCCTAATAAAATGGCCATTCAGAATGCTCACGTTTAAAGCCATTTTCTCACTTGTTCACTGGACCTGAAAGATGCATACTTTTATATACAAATAGACCCTCAACACTGGCCATTCTTAAGATTCGCCTTCAAGGGGACAGCATTTTATTACATGGTCCAGACCTTTGGTCTCTCCCTGGCCCCGCTAACTTTTACAAAGTGTATGGACACGGCGCTTTCCCTTCTGAGACAGATGGGAATCCTTGTTCTAAATTATTGTCCCGTTCTAGCCAGCTCTCAAGAGGAGGCAGAGAGGCACAGGACATTCTCCTCTGCCATTTAGACCATCTTGGACATCTTGAAATTTGCCAAGAGCATGCTGATGCCCAGCCAACAAATACGTTCCTGGGCACTGTAATAGACTCAATGCAAATCAGAGCGTTGATCTCACAGAGCGAGCTGCGACCATAGCGCGTTGAGCCTCCTTCAGGATCGCAACGCTTCATCCCCTGAAAGTCTTTCAGAGAACGATGGGTCTAATGGCCACAGCCTCATCAGGGTTACGGCTCGGCCTCTTACAAATACGGGTGCCGCTGCGAGCTTGTCGTCACGGACGCGTTCAGCTTAGACTGGACGGAGCCTGCATTGCAGCTCTCCGCTTATGGAAAGGCACCCAGAGGCTGCAGATAGATGTTCCCCTCTACATTGTGTGCAGAAGGAAAGTGATAGCGACAGCCGCCCCCATGAAGGGGTGGGGCGCGCTGCATGAAGGCTCACTGGCCGTGGGCCTGTGGTCAGATGCAGCTTGCACATCAACTGCCTGGAAATGCTGGCAGTATGGCACGCTTATCACGTTTTCCTGCCGCAACTAAGGGACACTCACGTCCTGGTTTGCTCAGGCAGTATGACTGTGGTGTCATACAAAAACCTCCAGGGGGGGTCTGTCATCGAGGCGCCTATTCAGACTCTCTGCGCACCTTCTCAAGTGGAGTCAGGGCAATCTGCGCTCACTAAAAGCATCCCACATCGCCGGCAAACTGAACCAGGGCGCGGGACATGCTGTCATGGAGAGTATCCATCCTCAGGAATGGACTCTTCACCCCCGAACTATTCAGCTGATCTGGAGAATATTCGGCAAAGCAGAAGTGCATCTTTTCGCTTCAGACAGCAACATGCGCTGCCCAGCTTGTTTTACGAGGGAGATGGACGCACTGGCCCAGCCTTCCCCTCTATGCCTTTCCCAGGACCAGGCTGCTTCCTCAGGTGATCAACCGGATCAGGGCAGAAAGTCACAAAGTCCTCCTGGTCGCCCCCCTATGGTGGAACCAGCCGTGGATTGCAGACCTACACTCAAAGCTGACAGCAGCCCCGTGGCATATTCCCCTGTGACGGGACCTCCTCTTTCAGGCGAAAGGCTCAATCTGGCACCCACAGCCCAGTCTGTGGGCTAGGGCTAAACGATAATCATTGCGCCATATGTTTTGCGCATCTTGATGGAATTTCCGCTGATTACAGAACCGGCTTTACTGACAAGATGTGCAATACATACCACGTGATTATCGTGCAGCCCTACTGTGGGCCTTACATGTTTGGCAACTCGACTAGAGCCTGTCTGCCTCCCTGAGCGCATACTAAACACTAAATTGCATGCTAGAGCCCCGTCTACGAGAGACGCTTATGCGCCTATCACAAATTAAACCCTTACATTTGTAACCTTTGTGTTGTTTTTGGACAAAATCTCCATGTTTAGTTGTTTTACACTTTCACCACTCATAAGCTTGCATCATCTCATTACTTATGCTAGCAGGGGAAATTGGCTAAATATTTATGAGAAAACACATGAAAAACAGCTTCTGCTGGCTATGCTTGTCCATGCTGATATTCAGGGCAACATGTAAATGATTAGCTTCTTTTAAAATAGCACCGCTCCTCTGTTCATCCTATTAGAGTGTTTGTTTATCAGAGCACGACCCTTTGCAAACCGTCTGAGCTCAATAAGAGCATTTCGCCACCAAAAACCAATAAAACAAAGTTCATCTTACTTCCAAAAGACTTCACTCCCAACATGTTCATTCAACTCCCACATCAACATGCACTGTTTACATACAGTAGGTCAGAAGGCCAGTGGACTCAGTAACTCTCAGATGTTACACTGCTCAAAAGCAGTAAAAGTAAAAATAAAGGAAACACTTAAACAACACAATGTAACTCCAAGTCAATCACAATTCATCACACACATCAAACTGCCCACTTAGGAAGCAACACTGACTGACAATCAATTTCACATGCTGTTGTGCAAATAGAATTACAAGAATTACATGTACAAGTACAGAGCAACGAAATGCAGTTTAGGTCTTTTTATAAGTGCACGTAAGGTGATATGTACAATGATAGGGAAAACTTTTGGTATAAGTTACTAAGAACATAATATACAGGTTATTGACAATAGAATGTACAGATGGATACATATAAACCGTAATATACAGGATATGAATACACATTTACAAGAGTGTATGTACATTTATAAATGGATATATCTAGTGTAGTGCAATGAATAGTCCAGTGATTAAGGGAGAGTGTCATGGGGTAAGAGGAGGGGCAGAGTTCAGTACCGAGATAAAAAGTACTGAGAAAAAAGCTGTTCCTCAGTCGACTGGTCCTAAAGTGTCTGCCTTGAGGCAGAAGAGAAATCAGTCTGTGGGCAGGGTGAGAGGAGTCCTTAAGAATACTGTGACAGGGTTTCTTCTGGAGGTCCTCAATGGTTGGAAGCAGAGTCCCTGTGATGCGTTGGGCAGTTTTCACCACCAGCTGCTGTGCCTTACGCTCTGCAACAGAGCACACTTTGACACAGTTGGTTAGGATGCTCTCTATTGTGCAGCAATAGAAGTTCACCAATATTGCTGAGGACAGCTGGTTCTTCTTTTCCTTAAGAAGAAAAGACACTGGTGAGCCTTCTTGACCAGGCTGGAGGTGTTGGTGGTCCAGGTTAAGTCCTCTGAGGTGTGCGTCCACAGGAACTTGAAGGATGACACAGGCTCAACAGCCATCCCGTTGATGTGAATGGGAACATGCAAACCTCTTCCCTCCTTCATGTCTTCCCTCCTTCCTGAAGTCCACAACGAGCTCCTTGGTCTTGGTGGTGTTGAGGAGCAGATTGTTGTCTTTGTCCTGCACCATGTGCTTGCCAGAGGTAGCCAGACTGGCATTAGGTACCGAGATGAGATCCTCAGACCCCTTGTGAGACCATATGCCAGTGCGGTTGGCCTTGGGTTCCTCCTAATGCAAGACAATTCTGGACCTCATGTGGCTGGAGTGTGTCAGCAGTTCCTCCAAGACGAAGGCATTGATGCTATGGACTGGCCCGCCATTTCCCCAGACCTGAGTCAAATTGAGCACATCTGGACATCATGTCTCGCTCCATCCACCAATGCCACGTTGGACCACAGACTGTCCAGCAGTTGGTGGAGGCTTTAGTCCAGGTTTGGGAGGAGATCCCTTAGGAGACAATCCGACACCTCATGCCAGCGTTGAAGGGATGTCATACAGGCACATGCTGAGCCTCATTTTGACTTGTTTTAAGGACATTACATCAAAGTTGGATCAGCCTGTAGTGTGTTTTTCCACTTTCATTTTGAGTGTGACTCCAAATCCAGACCTCCATGGGTTAATGCATTTGATTTCCATTGATAATTTTTGTGTGACTTTGTTGTCAGCACATTCAACTATGTAAAGAACAAAGTACTTAATAAGAATATTTCATTCAGATCTAGGATGTGTTATTTTAGTGTTCCCTTTATTTTTTTGAGCAGTGTAGTTAGTTGAGCTATGGAGCTGTGGTGCACATGAGGGTAATACAAGATCGAGTCTGGCATGCATTGTTTAAAAAAAAGATACTATTAAATGTTATTTAAAAAGAGTATCAGATGCTCATCAATTAAAAAAAGAAATAGAGACATTCATGTTAAAAAATGTCTAACCCAACAAATCGCACCCTGTATATATATATATATATATTTATATATATATATATTTTTTTTTTCTATTGTGTTAAAAACTGACTTCCATAGCTAAGTAGCTTAAACACAGTACTCAATTAGTTCTAATTATCACTACAATCTAGGAGAAACAATTGAGATATTAAAGAGATCTCATTTGTGATGTCCCGTTCCTATGGGCGCTCTCCCAGAAATCTAAAATGTTATTAACCTTGATTTCAAAAGAGTTTTACGGAACATTCTAAGAAGAGTAGAGACTTCCTTATTAATCTAACTTTCTTCCACCCCCCGTGGTTTTCCTCAGTCAATCCGTGACACACATTTCACACAACATTATTCCACTTTCGAAACCAGTTCCACAGAGAGGGGTAAAATTAGAAACCATGTACCATGTTTTCAGATACCTCGATGGCTACCCCTCAAGACTTTGGTGTTAATTAAAACGATAATGAAGAACTCCATTTCACTTGTCAGTGGTCTCTGTGGCACTAATGAATGGAGAATGTCGAGTCATAAATATGCAGACTGTGCCACGCACACTTAATGCATGCAACAATGCAATTAGGTTGTTATCATTATAATCAAATGTAAAGACGATGCCATAAGACCCTGTATCCCGTGTGTTAAAATAACGAGTGGCGAGCGTACGGCTGCTGACAGTGCCACTCACTGGATTGCAATTAAGTGCCATCTAATTGGTACAGAGCACTCGAAGTCTCCAGGCATAAGCAATCAGAAGCTGAAGTACCAATTGTGCGTCACTGTTTATATACTCAAATATAACTCCGTTAAACTGTAACTATAATTATGAGTGACATTATAATTAGATATTCAAGGTGGTCACCCCAAGTCATCCATCACTTTCCTGTAGGTCTTTATGTATTAATAAGCGCGGCCTAATAACATTTCTCTTCCATTCATTTAAAGCATGCTTGTATGGCTATCAACGGAATGGTAGTGTACTGCATAGTAAGTAGTACTGCTCATGTAAAAGTCGTGTAGTATTGTGATGTTATATTATTACATGATCTCATTACATTGCCAATGTCGAGAAGGTCTATAGGAAACTCCGACCCGGGCTACACAGGGCTCAACAGTGCAAGCATTTCACTAGCATTTCAGACTAAAGATAGGAGTCTGAACTATAGGCTAAATGTATTTATAGGCCGTTTATGAATTATGACAATGTCAAAGCCAGCACTTATAAACATAGGCATTTTAAAATTAAATAAAAATTTGGGTCTGTTTATACGGACCCGCCGGCGGGTCCAAAGTTACATTCAAGTTGTGCCTTGATTTTTTAACCCTTTGTTGTGCCTTGATTTTTTAACCCTATTTAACCCAAAACGCCTTGTGTCATGTCAGGTTCATCTTAGGACAGACAACATATATAATAATATTTGTCACTTACAGCAGTTTTTTCTGTAATTTCAAAGGGTTTTCTTTAAAATGACACCAAGATATTGCATTTATTCCACTG
>JAUMHQ010042258.1:0-10566 GCA_032361165.1 Enteromius paludinosus | reverse complement strand
TAATTGTGAACAAATTAACCATTAATTAATGCTTAACTAATGCATTATTCTGGACCCCTATTCTGAAGTGTTACCATCCTTAACATACCGGATATTTGTTTTAAGTGCTATAAGCTTCAAGGTACATTTTTTCATTGTGTACGGGAATGTGAAGAGGTTCAGAAATTTTGGGTTGGGGTGACTCAATACAGAATGTTTCTCAATTCACTTCCTCCCCAATTCCTCTATGTCCTTTATTATATGTATTGAGTATTTATGAAGACAGTTTCTCCTTACCTACTAAAGAAAGAAAGTTAGTAAATTAGTCTAATCCAAGCAAGACGTTCTGTTGCCCTGTGCTGGAAAAATACTAATTGCCCTACCATCGGACTATGGCTTAAAAAACCTAATAACGTGTTTGACTCTTGAAAAACTTACGTATGCAATAAGACACTCTCTGAATTCTTGGGTATCTGGGAGGTGTTTTTGGTCTTTGTTAAAAATGGAGATATTGATGATGGTTTAGATGTGTGACGTTATAAGAAATAACATTATCATTATTATTTGTTTTTGTTTGTTTTTGTTTTGTGTGGTTTTGGTTTTAAGCTGTCTAGGGTAGGATTGGGAAAGGTTGTTGTAAGTTTTTTTCTTTTCTTTTTTCTTTTTTTTTTTGGAAAACTCAATAAAGATATGTCATACAAATAATATTTTAAGGACAATATTTGAAAAATAATGATTTTATTAGTAAAATAAATGGTCTCTACATAATAAAATGTAAAATGTAATAATAAAAACAAAAAAATAATAATATAAAATATTTTTTAAAAACCTACTTCACTCCAAACTAGCATTGTGCCGAAGACCACTTGTAAACCGTCAAAGAAGTTGTCCCCAATGATGATGACGGTGGCCCCCCCAGTCGTCCATCCTTCACTTGGACTGATGGCCTTAATGCATGGAGTGGCTGCTTCGGAAAACAAGATCACAACACAAGCACCCAGTTAGAGCGTTCACTGAGTTAGAGCGGTCAGCGTTCAGACAACTTTTGGGAAATGTTATCATTAAACTAATTAGCATTTACCAGTGTTTTTACTCTGCTCTCCACACACCCCAAATGCAAATGAAAAAAGAACTGAAAAACAGGAAGTCTGATGACTGTAAAAGCTCATTTGAGTTTTTTTCTTTGGTGTCTGTGCATCACTCAGCTCAATAAAACCATTAAGGTTTTTTTTTTGGTCTTTTATCGTAAATCCGTCTTTGAGCAGGCGATGTGGAGACAGACAGGCTGACTGAACGACTGGCACAGTCTCCACTGGCTATGGACGGGAATTGATTGGTCGCAGCTCGGTGAGCTAACAGGCAAACCGAGGGGCTATTGGTGCAACTTCAGACCACATTATAGTGCTGTACACCAGCGGCCACTTTTCTACAACATCAACACAGGAAAGCAAAAGTTTCCAAACTTTTTACATAAAATCACCTGTGATTGCTTTTGAGTGCTCTCTTTGTTGCACAAGTCAACATCTCTATAAATGTTGATACCTGTGAAAATGAACAGATGAAAGTAAACAAGCATTGGGGTGTGATTTGCATTCACCTGTTGGGGTCTAACGGAACATCTGTTCTCTTTTACAATATCTGCAAGGGTATTCTAGTGTGTTAAAGATGAAAGCCTGCCCATCTCCCACAATGCACTGCCATCAGTGACATCCTCTTCATGTGTTGGTCTTTGGAGGATTACAGAAGAGTCTTACTAAAAGTAGAGCAGCGAATTTCCTTTTCCTCGATTGGGACACAGGAGTGCCGGTGATTCCACAGTGACGGTTTTCACACAAAACAGTCACAGAGCTAATCACACAATTTCCCACACACAGTTCAGCTGGGAGGTGAATCTCTACATGCACTTTCAGAATTTTATATCAAAGTGGTTTACCCAGTGCAGCCCCTTCAGATAGTCAGAGGTTACCTGTACTCTGAGAACTAGGTGAGGAAGTAGAAAGTAGCACTAACAAGTTTGACTTCCTCTTCACTATAATAAAGGCAGTTTGAATGTCAAACTTACAGTATACTCTCATTCAAACATCTGGGGTCAGAGCAATTTTCTGTTGCATTAAAACCAGTAAAGATGCTTACATAGGCTGCAATTATTTAACCAATAAGTAAAAATAGTGATATTTTAAAGCATTGCAATTCAAAATTCTATTTTGACGTCTTCAGTGTTACATGATCCTTCAGAAATCATTCTAATTGCTCAAAAAACAAATCTAATGTTAAAAACCGCTGTGCTGCTTAATTTTTTGGAGAAATCTTTGTATGTTGTGGATTCTCTGATGAGCAGAGTTTAAAAGACTTTTGATCATTTTATTGCTGGAATCACAGGAAGCAAAATGTTTGTATTTTGGTGAAGTTCCCGTCTTACCTTCAGAAGGGTCCAGGCGTCGCGCCCTCCGCCCATGTTTGGAGTTGTTGTGGACGAACATGTTATCTGATACGGCCAGGACATGGCCGTCCACATTCACTGTGGTGGACACCACCACCTACAGAGACATCAAAGCGTCTTTACACCCAGTTTGTGTGCATCTAAAACCAAATTTTTTGTCTGTTCCTGTGCATTCTCACCTGAAATCGCCTCATGTCTCTGGGATTCCCTGCATTTTTCAAACAGTTCTGATTACACTTGAGAAAGAATTTCAGGAAAAATCTGCAAAAGAAAGACAGAAACACTTTTAAGTGACTTAAACACAAGGAAAACACTCAAGCACAACAGCGTCCATTTATAAACAGCCGCCAATGAGTGATTTTTTGAAGACACTCTGTGTAGACGAACGATATGCAATTAAGAGTTGAAGTTAGATTTTTCTTCCTTTATATCGAAGACCGACTCTAACTTTGTTGATTTACTCGTATTTTTACCTCAGCCTGGTGCTATTGATCGGGAAAGGATATCAATGAAGATGAGCCGTAATAGCCTCCGCTGCTGGAGGTGGGCTACTGTATAAAATGGATTGCAGTCTTAATGCATTTGCCCTGGCTGGTAATCTCTATGCATTCATCTCCAGGACCATAAGCCCCACTATTTTGATGGAGTGCTTTCCTTTTAATTGCCACATTATCACAATAATAATCCGGGCAGTTAACAACCAGCAAGGTCGCAGACAGCCATGTCACATTAACCACAGGATAACCTCCGCTGCTGCCGCCCCACGGAGTGCATGGAGAGAAGGATGCTGGGAGAAAAAGCGGTGAGAGAAGCCCCGTCTAGTAAATAAATGGCCGGCATCTGCAGACGCCATTGATTTCTCCCTAATAAGACAGTAACAATATCTTTAAAAACACACAGTGCTAACTCAAGCGATTTTTTAGAACCACACTTTACCCCATGACATAATCACCATATATACTTTAACCCATCAGTGCTCTTACGGAGAGATAGATAGGAAAGAGAGAAATCCGGCAAGAAAGAGAGAAAGGGAGAAAGCCTGCTCTCTTTAGCTGGTATCGACTGATACTTGATCTGGGTTGCTCTGTTGGCTGCTAATGCCCTTTATGGCCATGGAATACAATAATATGGGGAACCCATCCCTGAGCTCCATTCATATGATATTGGAGTCCTTGGAAGGAGAGATATGGATCAATAAGGATTGAATTAAAACACAGCAGGAGACAAGGGCTGTAAGTGAAGCTCTTCTCAGATATTAGAGGAGTACTGTGTTTATACACCGCCCCAGTCATCATCTGAAAGTAGAGAATCCTGCTTGAATCGTAGGCTTAAACCCGTCCCGCTTTGGCAGTTCTGGAACAGAGCAGCGAAATACAGAAGAGAAAGAGAGAGAGAGATGAGGGCGTGGAGGGGGAGAAAGAAGCACGTGACTGGAGAGAGTCTCGTAGGTCTAGACTTCTCCATCTGCCACTGGGCAGGAGTTGACAGGGAATGTGAGATTCCAGGTCTCATCCTGGAAAACCGGCAACACTTCAAAGCAGGTCAGCTCCCTTCGGATCGGGGCAGGACTAGCCCAGTGTTTGGAAGTGTGCGGGATGAGGGGGGAAGAGCTGCTTTTAGATGACAAGGCTCGGGGTGGAATGGAGATCTCAGACAGGAAAACGGGGGCGAGTGGAAAGACACGAGCAGGGCAGATTCAGAAAGTGTCCAGTGTAACCAGCAGACTTTAAAGGAATATACTGGGTTAAATGCAATCTAAACTGTATCAACAGCAAGTTTGACCTGCTCTTCATAACCACATTAAATATTTAGACTAAAATCAAGAAATGCGCAGAAATGCATGTTTATAGGGCATTTTTCTATGCTCACTGTACAGATGTTGGAATTCTCAAATATTTGTCAATTATAAAAATAAAATTCAGAAGTCAAAAGAAAAAGAAAAGAAAAAGGATTGTATATACAATAATCGTATCATATTATTGACACTTTCAGAGATACAGAGCGTTTTCATTTCCAAGTGTGAATACATGTCATTCCTGAAGTCCCCTCGAGGCCTTTGCAGTGACTGATATTGTACCTGTGAAACAAAGACCCCAGTATGAAATGGACAGACAGCTATAGGAAAAGACAGAATGACAGAACAGGCGAAATTGAGGTGTGGACAGAGAAAGACAGCGAGAGAAGGGAAAGACTAACTCTCACGCTGAACCTCTCCCTCCCAATCTAAAACTTATTAAAACAACATAAATAATTAATGACCTTCTAGAGCCAGGGCTCGGTTATTAGTCTCAGCGTTCCTTTTTCTCCATCCTTCTCTCTGTCTCTCTTTCTGTCTTTTGCTGTCTCTCTCTCTTTCTGCTCTTAAAAAAGTGGGTAAAGATAATGAGGGAGTTGGCGTCTCTGTTGTAAGCCGTCACCTCATTACGCTGGCCTGCAATCAATTACAGGGGGATGTGTGGCCCTGTCAGTCCCTAATGTGCCTCCAACTCCCAAGTCAGGAATTACTGCTGGTCTACAGCACCCTCTCCACTTCTCTCTCTCCATCCCTCTGTCTCTAACTCAAGGGACTGGCGAGGAAGGGGCGCTGGGGCCGAAAAGAGACCAGAAGGGCTGGTCAAGAAGGTAGCGGGCTGTGGAGGCCAAGGTCCATCACCTGTAGCTCTGAGAACCTTAGCTGTGTGAGAACACCTGACTAAGTCTTCATGGAGAAAGACAGTTTGGGTTGTTTTATGGGTGATGTTGGTAATCAAATGGTATGTTTGGCATGTTTTAGTCACTCTGATGACGAAACCTGAAAGCTTGTAAATAAAAAAAGTGTCAAATCTGAGCATCAGATTCCCCGAGGAAAACTGTTAATCAGAACACCTAATAAGGTTTGTGTTTCACTGAAGTCCCAACTTTTGTATCTCCTCAGACTCCTTGAGAGAAATAAAAATAAAACAAAGAAATGAGGCACAGTATGAGGTATAAAAATATTGTGGGTAGTACAGCTCAGATCATTTGGAAGTTGATGGGTTCATATTGAGATTTCAAACTTTTTACTGCAGACTTTGGTGTCATAACAAATCTGAGTACAGTTTGAGATATTATTGACCAAAACTCTAGAGGTGACACATGGGAAATTATTAGTGCCACTGGAGAAAAATTAAATAAAATGCAGATTACCATTCAATATCCTTGTAATCTAAGAAAAATACTGAGATACTAAAATTATAATTCATTCTAAATTTTAATTTATGTAATTATTTTAAAGAATGTTGCAACTGTTTTAAACTATAGAGACCCAAAATGACATTGGACCCCACTAACAATATGGACAAAAAACATTTATTTCAAAATATCTTCTTTTGTGTTCCACAGAAGAAAAAAAAGCCAAACAAGTTTAAAAATGACGGGGTAAATGTTTTGGAGGTGAAATATGAACTTTTTCTCCTGAGTGAAAAGTATTTAAAACAAGACTTACTTTAAAACCATTTTCACCCAGAAACTGCTAGTAACTTTCACAAACGATTCCACCGAAATGGAAAGCAATTTATAGAATCAAACATAAAACTTTGAAGTAGAAAAAATGAAATTGTGCTTTCTTTGGTGTTTTAGCAAACATACTCCAATAATGTTTTATTTATTACTTCATAAAATACAAAAAATTATTAAAAATACATTGTAGACAAACTTTCCAAGAGTAAGTGACTGCAATTATAGTTCAGAATACATCTTGTTGAAACAGTCTTACGCACACACACAAATGCTCACATGATGTGTGAAAAAGAGCATCTCTGTCTGCTCACCCATCATCTCACACACACATACGCACATCCCTGGAGTCTCTCACTTATTACGTTAGGCAAGAAGAAGAAGAAGAAAAAAAAAATCAATATTTCAGCAGAGGTATTTTTAAAAGCTGCCATGGCTCCAATTCTCGGCCACCGTTTGCTTCGAGCGCTCCTTGCTTTCTATGAAAAGATGCTCTTTCTTTGAGACAGGAGGTGATCGCTCCCATAGTCTCTGCATTTGATGCTTTTTGTCCCATTCACAATATTTGGTTCTCTCAACTCTCTGACTGATATCCATTTAACTCACTGCATTGAAAAAATCAAAGCACAACCATTTGACTGTGCTTGCTCTGTCTAGCCCTCTGAACGGCCTGCTTGTAGCTAACGGCGTGTGTAATTATTTTAAAGCCATGTAATAGAATTTCTAACAAAAATGTAGTGCAGTCCAATAATTTAGTTTGTATAATAGCAAAGAGAACATTCCGGAAGAGAACCAGAGGTTATAATATCATTTTACCGAACTTTGTCCTGAATTCAGAATCATTTTAGTTAATGAGGACAGGATAATATTAACAATAAAGGTGTACAAAAAAGACAAGGTGTGGATATGTGTGTAAGAGAGTGAGAGAGAGAGAGAGAGAGAGAGAGAGAGAGAGAGAGAGAGAGAGAGAGCATGGGCCCTCCTTTGCTCTCCTACACGTCATCAATTATTCACTAGCCAAGATGGCAATTACAGGACCGTGTACAATCAGACTAAATATTTAATAAGGCACTCAAACAGTCTCTAGAACGGATCTTTGTCTCTCTCTCCTCAGTCTCATCCTTTACACTGCATCTACTGTCCGCTCTCCTGGCCTCTTACCTTTGTTATGAGTATAAAAACAATTTATACAGCTCACAGACTCCTGCACGTATTAGAGATGAACATCTCCTCTGCATTTCATTTCAATTAATAAGAAATATATATATATAGTATGCATCTGGGGAATTTGTAAAACATGAAGGGAACATTGGGGAATGTATGTGGATTTTTAAGAATAGGAAAATTAAAAGGTTAAAGGCAGATTAAAGAGATTATGTAAAATTTTAATTTGAAAGAAAATTATGTAAAAAAAAAAGGAAAAGTTAAATAAATGCTGTTCTTTTGAACTTTGTATTCATTAAAGATCACTAGACAAAATGTATCGCCAGTTCCCTCAAAAATATAAAGCCCAACCTCATAACAAAGTGCTGAATTGCTAGAGACAAGGATGGGAAAATGAATCAATGACTTCACCATATACACTCTGGGAAAATGGGAAAGAAGGAGGTGCAGACAGAGAGATAAGAAATGAGAAGATCCTGCAAAAACCCTGATGGTGGGATGTTTGTTTGGATCGGTGAACAGTGTCCTTGTGTCTGTTTGTACTTAACGGCAGAGACAGAAGATGAAGCAACTCAAATCACACTCACACAATCGCTCCTCCCTCGCGATCAGATTTCCTCGAGACCCTCCTAAGCATTATTTTGGCCTCTGTTGCCATGGCAAAGTACATATTTGTACCTCCAATCGAAATCAATCCATGACATAATGCGGTAAAGAGAGAGCGCGTAAAACACGTGAGCGCGGCTGACCTCACAACGGAGGAATGGATCAGAAATTACTGCAAGCTGCACTTCCTGAACAGAGCACAGTCACTTATTACGCCCATAAACGAAACCCCAGAAACCTGCCACACTTTCACACGGTCCATTATGTGAACAGAAACCACATTTCCTTGTGAAGTCTGAATCATTATACTCAGCCCAATAAATATACGTTTTATGAAACAACACACTCCTTAATTGACTGTCAAATGTCAAAAGCGACTTTGTACAGACTGCAGGGAAGCGGACGGAGATCTTACAGATAATTTGGTCACCTTCTGATGCCATAGTCAGCCTTATAGGAAGGACTGGGTGAATGTGTTAGGGTGATTTTTTGCTGTACAAGGAGATCAAACCATTAGACTTGACAGCAGATCAGCAGGGGAGATGTGCTATGAGAACAACTTGTCATATGTGAGAGTCTGAGACACGATTAACACTGAGAAAACAAGTTATGGGTTAAAGAGATTCTCAGAACTGTAAAGACTTTTGAAAATAGCAAGTGAAGAGGAAATTGTGTGTGTGTGTGTGTGTGTGTGTATATATATATATATATATATATAAAACTAAAACATTTATATATATATATGAGAGGATATCGTTTTAGAAATAAATAAACAATTTATATTCATATAATAATGGACTTAATAATATTTGATTTTTATTCTTTCTAATATTATATAAGCATATCTCCTCGTGATTGCGTGAATAAAATATTTGTATTTTATATGAATTTTTTTATTTTATATTTAGTTCAAAATGTAAGTGTTAATTAATTAATTAGTTAATATTATTATCTATAACATAATTAAAAAATTAAAAACTTGCAAATCAGGCAAATATACTGTATGTTAATATATATATATATTTACTGTGTTTGTGTGTGTGTTTCCAGAGATGTGTGTGTGTCAAAAATTTCCTTCAATTGACCATCTCCTCATCCTTCCCTGAGTCAAGAACTGAAGTGGAAGGCCTGTAAGCAGTATATCTACTCTCCGAATCCCGTTACAACACTGTCTTCCATCTCAGCCATCACGGTTAACAGCCTGTCCAGTCAATCAAGCCGAAGAAGGAAGAGACGATGGAGGAAAAGAAAAGAAAACAAAGAAAATCCCTCCTTGATGCGTGTAGGCTGACAGCTCTATCCAAGCCCCCCAGTGTTGAAATCAAGCTGTCACTCTTCCACCATGGAAATAGAGGAATTGTGCGCTCAGATTTAAATACCGCCTATAATAGCTTCCCATCTATCAGGCCTGCTGGCCGGTTATTCTTAGACACATACATTAGCCCTTGGCCCAGATAGGAATGTCACCAGATTAAACATCCAATTTGTTAACCGGGCCAGGCCAGGGGTGCTGCTTCTTGACAGAACTTACAAACAAGCCCAAATGGCTCCATTTTTCACCCACAGGCCTGCTGGATTTTTCTACTTAGACAGAGGGAACCACTACGGATGGGGAGGGAGAGAGGGAGGAAGCGTGGACTGATTTTTTGGTGGGTGGAAAGACAAGGAGAAATGGTAGGTGTTTTCTGAGGCCACTTAATCTCAGGAAGAGCCATAAAGACTAAAAAAGAGTTTTTGTCATGCAGTATTAATTTCGGGAATATTCCCTCATTAAAGCACAGCAGAAACAGATATTCCATGGAAGTCTCTCTCTCACTGCCAAAACTCCAGCATGCTGAGGGCTTTCTTAGAGGGATTCTTTCCCATGCATCATTACAACTGAGGGAAAATAAACAGCATAATTTTAAAAGATTGTTCTAAAAAATTAGCTCAACCAAAATTCTGTCATTATTTACTCACCCACGTCTTTCCATTTTATTTTTTTTTTTGTGAGCGGGCAGTTAAGCACTGTGAACATGAGCACTGGATGAGTATGATTCATGAATGAATCACTCAGAAAAGTTTACTCAACTGCATCAAACAATTCGCTGAAGGTGAGGATGATTTGTTAAGCAACTTCTTAAATGAAGCCACAAAACTTTTATGGAGTTTCCTCATGCACCTTTATTATACTGAAAAGTGTTACATTATGTTATATTCTTCAAAAACATAAGAAAAATGCATACAGATCATATGCAAATAATGACAGAATTTTCATTTTGGGCTGAACTATTCCTTTAAAGTCCATGGAATCCGGAACATCCTGCCCTGTCAGACAGCACTAATCCTCGGCAGTGGTCCTGTCAAATCCTAGTGAGCGAACAGATATATTCACTGAAGATGAAGTTGTAGATTAGAGCGCGTGAAGGCCCTGTGGACAGATTGGGAGCATATTGGGGAACAGAGGGAGAAACAGTGAACCAGATGCCACCAGTTAAAACCCTCAGAATGGGAGAAAGAGTGAGAAATATGGGCGTCCGACACCGCTCGCTGGTGGAAGCCGTCCGTGGGGAGATATCTTACTCATGGGAGGGAGTGAATGAAGCTGTGAGGTCACTGCACGCTACAGCGACTGTCAGTGCTTTCACTGCTAGCTGTTAGATCAAATACTCAGTGTTTACTGAACAAGATCATCAATCAAAGGCCATACTCTAAGTGATCAAATGCAAAGAGTGTAAAAAGGAGGAATATAAAAACAGGTAGTTGTGAAGTTTATGTATTCTGTAGGATTAGCGATGTAGAATCTGGTCATGCAGAATACAAGCTTTATAAGTACTAATAAACAATATATAAAATAAAATAAAATAAAATAAAATAAAATAAAATAAAATAAAATAAAATAAAATAAAATAAAATAAAATAAA